>JAGFMF010011939.1:436598-499059 GCA_019455555.1 Galemys pyrenaicus | reverse complement strand
TGAGGTGATGGTGCACTGGTGAGATGGTGATGGGGAATACATGGGGATTACAATTAAAGGCAAGTATATGTAAATTTTAAAATATTTTAATAAAAAAATGAAAAAAAAATAAAACTCATTTTAAGAAAAAAAAATCATACCAGATAAAAATCTTACCTTAGCTTTACTAACAATTCATGTGCATAATCACAAAGCACAATTGAAGAAGACAGATATCATTGACTACATACATATTTCTAGTTTCTGTCTCTTCTCAAAGATATACCCTGATCTAGATTAAAATGTGATGTCTTTAAGTGGTGTAGATAGCCAAAATCTTTACACAGAAAAGAGCCTTTTCTGTCATGACACATCTTCATTTTATGCTCATATACTTATAGTTCATAAAGAACATTTTCCAGGGAACAATAAATGAATAAATGAATAAATGAAAAACAATAAAATGAATATGTTATATTTAAGGATCATTCCCTTTAGCACATAGCACTTATTTATCAATATAAAATATAACTGGTGGCATATACTACACTATCCAAAATATTGGGAGAGAATATATTGTAGACATGTGGTGTAGTAATTTTCTTGGTAATTACTAAAGAAAATATAATTAACATTTTAAATTAAATGGTAAAATTAACATTCTTTGAGAGTAGATGTGGTTTTGTTTGATTTTAGCTCTTATTATTAGGAATAATATTTAGAGATGAATGCTACAAAATAAAAATAAAATAATAGCATAATTGGGCACTGAGGCATCCTCTGTTTCTCTGACAGTATTAAAATCAAAGTTAGAATTATAGTTCATTGATATATTATAGTACTAAGTAACTTAAAACTTAACCTAGATAGTATAACACATGATTAAAATATTTCATTTTTTGTCCTTTAACATATTACCAAAACTAGTTATGTATGGTAAAATATGAGTGTAGGAAAATGATCCTAAAGGGAGCTATTTAGCACTCAAGAAAAAAAATTAGGAAATAGAATGGATTTAAGAAGTGAATATCAGTTTCAAACATAAAAAAGTATTTATTATCCTGAAAGGATTCCAACAAAAAGTAATTTTGATCACTCCTTATTTCCTATATCCTGGTCAAATTATTTTTCATGATCTATCTCTTCAGTTACTTAATTTGCTATTACTTTAAAATTCTCTGCACTTTTGTCAAATCAGTTGCAGAAATATTTATATCTCTGACATTGTGGCATTTACAATTAGAATAAAAGATCTGAAACATAATTGGGAGTGTAAAGAATCTTAATTTGGTGTAGGAGCTAAATTGACAGGTGTGGGTTGTCCAAATCATGCACATTTCCACATTTGTAACCCTTGATCATCTCCTAGGAGATACTCTGGGCCCTGGAATTTCCTGCTTGGTAAGAGTGTCTTTGTTTACCTGGGTCTTTTCCTATATTGGGTAGCTTATTTTAATATGATTTATGATGGAACTCTTGTACTGTATGGTATCAATTTGCTCACAAGAGGTTGAGACTGAGTACTTATGTTCAGCAAAGGGGTACTTCCAGGCTTATATGAACAATGCCTAATAAAAATCTCTGGACACCAAAGTTCTACAGAGCTTCTCTGACCGATAATGCCTTATGCATTTCATCAAAGTATGTTGCTGGGAAAATTAAGTGCTACTTATAAGGTTGCACGGAAAGAGGGAATCTAGAATCTGTGGCTGGGCTCTTGTAGATTCTACTTTATGCCTTTTTGTCTTTGATGATTTTAATCGTTATCCTTTCATAGTAATAAACCATAACCATGGGTAGAAGAACTTTTCTGAGTACTGTGAGTTCTTTTAGAGAAGAATGTTCCTAAGGGTGATCTTGGGGACCACTGATGGCAGATAGAGATGGCACAGAGATAAGTTGGACTGATATATGTGGAATGAGTAATAGCTGGTTACATGAAGAAGGAAGAATGCTTACTATTGCCTTGTGTTTGTTTTACTCACAAGTTTGAATAAATTAATGAATGAACATATAAACCAGTTAGTCTAAACACGATGAAAGTTAAGATTAGTAAATAATCTTTTGAAGTAAAGAAACCAGGATGAGATTTCATTTAATTAAATTGAAATTTAAACCACACAACCAGCATATTGATATTGATATGAAAATATTCTTGATAATATAAACTCATCATTAGAAATAATTATTATTTCTGACCAGTTAAAAGTCATAACCCTAGCAAGCCTATGGCTAGATTTAGAGTCAGAAGACCTATATTTGAATAACTTAATAGTAAAATATTATTTAAAATAGTCACCAAAATTGGTGACTTCCTTTTTGTTTTCTGAGTTATAGAACAGAACTTACAATAATTCTACTTACCTCATAAAATTGTCATGAAAAACAAAATACAATATTAATAAAAGTGCACTGGAAGTTAGAGTATATGATTCCACTAAATGTTTGTTAGTGTCATTATTAGGATTTCCAAAATCTTCTTTTCCATCTTGTAATTATTGAACCACTACTATAATCAATACTAATACTACTAACTGTAAAACAAGACAAAAAAAATGGCAAAGCCATTGATATAATTAGTTTAGCAAAAAGCATATTTAAAAAATAATCTTCAGCTTTTTCTCTCCAAGTGATGTTAGGGAATGTATATTAACTGGAGAAGCTAATAATGTTAGCCATATTTTATGAGCAGAATGTATAGTACCATTTTATTTTTGAGGAGAAATATCTTGTACTAGGAACTGTTAAATATTATCTTAGTTACAACCAGTGCTGGAAAATTCCATGAGTAAAATTCTTTGCTTTGGTAAAATTAGTCTTTCTTCAGCAGGACAGAAAACCCAAAGACAACTAGTCAGGTATATTATTGTCTTACATGTTTGTGAGAAAAGAATACGAAGTATAACAAAAGAGGGATTGATCCTCTACCTCTAAGTCACATAGTTGTACACCAATGTACCTCAGTAAAAAATAAATAATAATAATAAAGTATCAGGAAGAATTAACGGAGTGTCATTGCTTTGGACACTTGATGACTTTATGCACTGTTAATTTATTCATTGAGTTCTGGTTGTAAATGCTCCTGTGCAATCAAGGCTGCTTTTCTCAAGGGGTAGGAAAAATGCCATAGGGTTTTCAAATCAGAATTCATGTTAATAAGTCCAAGAGCATAGGCTTTTCTGCTGAAACAGGAAGATTAACTCTGCATGTGTTTCTGTCCCTCACTTTTTTTTTTTTCCCCCCTTTGGCATTAGCACAAAATGTGTTTTGTTGACTCATGGTGAGCCATATTAGTTAAATTAAACATCAAACATCTGTCTAACTTTAAGATTCCAACATGAGTATGTTGGCAGCCTCAGTAAAACTTGAGCTGTTAAAGGCCCTCAATCAGTCAAAAGGATAGAGCTGCTGTAATGGCAAACTCAGCAAGCAATTACATCAAAGGATTTAAAATCTATTTCAGTAATGCCTTCTGGATAATGACATTGATCTCAGCACTCCCCTTGCAGATTTCCTGGTATTGCAAAGCAGGGTTCTGCATGGTTTCACATTTAGAAAAACACCATTCACCATCTTTTTTTATGTGAACATAGTTCAGTTCTTTTGAATACACCTACACAGCTATTTCTGACATAGCATCTATAAAGCTAACAGACTTGAGTCATAAAGTCAGAATTCATGCTATGTACATAATCCTTTCTTTGTTCTTCTCTGTCACACCAATTGTGCCAATGTGGTAGAAATAATGAGAAGACTTTACTATTTTTTGCCTTCATAATTTGCCCTTTTATTCTAATAGAAGCAGTATAAATAAATAGATCAGTCAATCCATATTTTGCCCTGCCTTTTTGTATTTTAATCTTCACTCAGCTTGCCTACCTTTATGAGTTGATAAGCATAAATGAAATTCTTGCAGATGAGACTCTTTCAAGTTAAAGGAATTTCCATGAACTTCATTTTTCTCCACACACTCTCTCTCCTTTCTCCTCCCTCCTTCCTTTCTTCCTTCCTCACTTTTCACTTCCTCTTCCTTTCTTTTCTCTCACTTACTTTTTATTTTTGCAAAAAAGGGTGCTCAAGGAGGAATTTTTTTAAGGGACTTTCATAAACTTTCTGTAGATCATTGAAGTGGGATTTAATGTTGGCCAGGTCCATTTTTCCAAGCAGATGCTCTAGTGGAAGACTATTTAGATGTAAATTTATGCTTAAATTTGGGTGTTTTAAAGCTGTGTCTAGTTGGTCAAAGTTCAGTTTCACATTCCTCCTTTAAGAAAAAAAAAAACAAGTAAAAACTCTACTAAAGGCAATATTTTTTGATGTCATTTAAGTAGATAATAATAATTTGGTTAGTTCATTCTTTGCATTTAGAACCTACTCTATACTAGAAACTCTAGTGTATCATTACACAGTAATAAAAGCCTTTTATTGTTGTATCTGTTTGTATCATCTTCTAAACTTGGTAATGTCCTTTCAAACTGAAACAAAATCCTTTCTGTTGCCATAGTCTATCCCCTGCCCTATCTTTCTTGCTCTTACAGTCAATTTGAAAAGAGTTTTCCAAAATGATGTTTCCATTTCTACTTACATTTCTTTCCTCTCTCTTTATGTAGGATGCTAGAAAGATCATTAAGGTTAATCACCCTTAATTTGTCACTGATCATCACCTTTTGTCTCCCTATTCCCAAAGGAGAATGAAGTTTACATCTACCTATTTGAAGATACTGGGACATTTTAGAAGTATGAGGATAGTCAAATATTTATGACTCTGTTATCCAGCATAGTAATCACCAAGTTACCAGGAAGGAATGCTTGCTCTGAAATGGTGAGATTTTACTAGGAAGGAAGGAAGCGGAAAAGAAGTGGGAATAGAAGGAAATGTGACCCTGCGTGTATAGCCCCTTGGGCTAATTCAGTGTAGTGTTTCTGTATTTGAATGTATAGTAACATAGTAATGCATTTAAATGTATAGGCTTATACTTTGCTATTCCCTAAGTGTCAAAATGGATTCTCCCAATTGAGAAACTCCAGATACCATTACCCTTGAGCTCTCCAGCTCTAATGATACCTTTGAACTGCAAAGCTCTGAGACTAATAATTTTTCTAGTTGGAACCTTTAGCAAAGGAAAGTGATTTAACAAAGTGATTTTAACAAAGCTAAGCTTTGTTAAAACTAAATGCCTGACCCATGAAGACCTTATAATTCTTTGGTCAGACAGATCATTTTTTGGATGGTCAACACAGACTCAATGGCCAACAAGGTGAGAAGAGTCAAATGCCAATGGCGTATTCCACAATGCAGTTGGTCTTGCCTTAGCCAGATGGAAGCATTACATGAAACAGTGACAGCTGTCCCTTCAGGGGGGACTTTATCCCCATTCTGCAGTCTGAAGCTAAGCTGTGGTTTCAGGTACACAGAGGTTCTCCTAAATGTCTGGGGGAAATTTAATGATGGTTTAGCTAAATTAGAAGATGATGACATCCTCTGGGATGAGCAACTTTTTAACAACAGTATCAATTATGTAGAATAATAAGTGGTCATGGACTTTGAGTGGACAGTATTCCAAGTCATTCTCAGAGTTCTGGCTAATGTTTAATAAATCTTGTTATATTTTTAGGCTTAGTTTTTTTTTTTTAATTTACCAGTTGGAAAATTTCACATCAGTGAACAAAATACATGTATTTGGGATCATGCATTGTGAAAACAAGTAATGACAGCTGATTTGGTGTATTACTTAAATGCCCACAATGAGGGTATGCCTTCTGATGAAACTGACTGGAATTAGCTTGCTAATTGAGTCTCTGTCACTCAGATTGACGCTGTTTCTAGTGGCTCCATTATGGTACAGGACATGGTACTACATCAGCAATTGTAATGGAATACGTACATAAAAGACTACATGTTTCTGATGCAGAAACTACCATGAAATGTCTACTTGGGACTTCTGCCCAAATTTGACCTGTTTGTCTCATTGAGGGAGGTCATTTGATATAGGGTATTGCCCCACTAACTCCTGACAGTTGACTGTTTGGGTTTTTGTCTTTTGCTCTCATCACTGTTCTGAATGTTTTTGACTAATAGTATTTCCCTTCTTTCCTGTTGCAGCTAATGCTGGATCATTTTGGCCCTTGAAACTTATCTGTCTTGTTTTCAAATTTCTGAGTCATTTGCAATATGACAATGGATAACCAAAATATTCAGTCATCTTTCAATATTCTGTATCATCTGACACTGTTCAATGATGGAAAATTACCATTAAAAATTGGCTCAGAAAGATTTCTCACTCTACTTTCTTGTACATAAGGGAATTTGACTATTCAAGATGACCATCTTCAAAAAAGAATTATTTTCTCTCAGCCATTTGTTGGGCAATGGTCAGGATAAACGGTTAGAATTCTATTTCTTTGGAAAGGTTGGGAACCCTCCTTGACCATTACTGGGTACTATGGTTTATAAGAGACCTTGGCAAGATTCAGAGAATAGGCAGAACAGTGTGAGAGGGGTATGACAGACTTTTCATTAAGTTAAATTTATGGTGTTTCTCTCCTAACAGTAATGCCAGGCTAGATTGTTTGATATACCCTTTGAGGGAATACTCAAGTCAAACTTGATTCTGTTTCAGCCACCAAGATTTTCTTGTTAGATGACATAGTCATAGATCATATGTCTAATGACCATTTGGTTGCATAAATTGTTTGTCCATTAATTGTACAGTGGAGCATATGGATCAGAGGGAGGGACTTACGGGATTCTGTACATTTTCTTAATAAAAATCACCTTTCATCTTTCTTGAACCTGACGTATAATGAAAGAACTTAGTTTGAGCAAAAAATAATTGGGAAGAAGCTGAATTTATAGCTACTGGAGTAAAATAACTGAATTTCATTACAGTGGCAGAATAATGATGTTGGTATGTAGGGAAGGAATACCTTGTAGACCTAAAAGTACAGGCGAGGAAATAACTTTAATTATCTGTCTTCCAGAATCACCCTTAGAACCTTCTCATGAAGGAAAACACCGTGGTGCAGGTTCTCTTGAACTGCTGCAAACACCATAAATTTAACTTAATGAAAAGTCTGCCATACCCCTCTCACACTGTTCTGCCTATTCTCTGAATCTTGCCAAGGTCTCTTATAAACCATAGTGATGGTGGAACATCTCTACCTCCCATCCAAACATCTATTACACTTTGTGTTGTTGTCCCTATTTTCCCCTATAGAAACTGTTCAGTCATTTTTTTTTTTTAGTATAAAATAATACCACGAAGCAGAAAAAGTTGGACTGTTGCCTTCTAACAGTCACTCAAAAAACAAGGACTATAGTCAATTACTTAATTTACTTAACAGTGCACTCTTGGACCTCACTGGAAACACCATCAACCTGTGTTTAATGATTGTATAGATCACTTTTGCAGGGCCCTGAACAACTTTCTTTCCAAGGGTAGCATGTGCACCCTTAAATATACTTGAGTGGAAGCCATGCATTAATTTGCCCTCCCTCCCTCAGAGTACAGTAATCTGCATCTTAAGAGTGGTCATAAGAATTAGTCAAGTGATTTAGGAAATGCCTCCAGCTCTTAGATGATCATAGAGGTCTATTCAAAGTAAGACTGCCTTTGATTACCCAGAGGTGTCTCCCATAGACAAAGACTGACTTGTCTTTTATATATACCCATGGGCATTTTGCCCTAAAATGGGAAGTTATCAAATCAGTGAGGTAGTACAAACATATCAAGCAAAATGAATGAAATGTATGTATAATTTGGGAAACAGAACAAAGAACACTATTTTTTTAAAAAAAATAATTATTTTTTCTTACAATGCTTACTTTCTTTTCTAGGTGTAGTCCCCATAGAATTCCCACCACCAGTTCACCTGTGCCCCATCACCATAGTCCCTGTGCTCTTCCTGCCTCTGCCTTGATCCCAATCCCTCCCTCTTCCCTGAAGAATGTCTCTGATTTATAGTTGTCTGTTTCTTTTGTTGTTGTTGATGATGTTATTATTATTTTTCCCCCTTGATCTTCTATATTCTTCCTATAAGTGAGACCATCTGGTAGTTTTCTTCTTACTTTTGACTTATTTCACTGAACATAATCCCTTCACACTCCGTCCATGTTTCTGTGAATGGTATGTTTTTCTTTTTTGATCGCTGAATAGTATTCCATTGTGTGTATATATATATATATAGATAGATAGATATCTATCTATCTATATATGTCACATCTTTTTTTTTGTTGTTGTTTTATTTTTTTTCAATGCTTTTACAATGCTTGATTTCTTTTCTAGGTGTAGTCCCCGTAGTATTTCCACCACCAGTTCACTCCTGCACCATCATTACAATCCCTTGTGCTCTTATCATCCCTGCTTTGATCCCAGCCCCTCCCTCTTCCCTGCAGAATGTCTCTCATAGAATACTATTAACAGATAAACCTAAGATTTAGTTGAAAATAAAGAAACAACCTAAGTAATATCTGTGAAGCTAGTACTTAAGATTTCAAAAGCAAGGGAACTTAGTAACTAGAAATTGGGTTTTGGTATAATCCTAAGTAATGCTGGTCAGATGTGAATTATAAAGTCATTATCTAGGAAATCCTAAAATATGTCTTGACAAGAGGTAGGGCTTATTGAGAAAAGATTGACAGCTTGATTATAGAATGGTTTGGATCCTCCCACACTTTGTGATGACTTAGAATTAACATGTGCTTTTATTTTATGGTTAGGAGGTTGGTTCTTTTACTTTGCAGTGTGTGACATAAAAGGGTCTATGTGTTAAGGGAAATGTAAATATTGTGTTTTTACACTTTCTATACATGAACTATTTCTGGGTACAAATGAAAAGAGACTGATTAAGAATATACAGTTAAGAAAACATCTGCTTTGAGTAATTATAGAAATACTTTTGTTTTTAAATTTTATAACTTATTAAGTAGGGTAACTTCACATATTACTGAAGAGCATTTAGTTGATCTATGTTTAATTTCTACACTTAGAGTACTAATAGAAGAAAAACAAGAAAACTGATTTTTAGAAGACAATTTCATTTTAACCTTATATTGGGATATCCTGTAAATTCAGGATTGCTGTGAACAAAACAGTCTTTTATCAGAAATTAAGAGAAATTAATTTTATTTTATTTTATTTTTTTTAAAGTCATGTTAAAATATCTAGAGTTTCAACTCAGTGCACACTGATGTAATGATTTCAAATGTCGATAACAGAAATCTACTATCAAGGAAGCACAATCTTCCTCTTTGTCCTTTCACCTTGAAAATAAGAACAATAGAAATAATCAACCATATTGTATACACAATTAAAAACTCATAAGAAAAGTATTGCTACAAAGGGTTGTGTGGTAGCTAAAATTAAACCTCCTGAAAGTTAGTCTACTTAATAGAATGCTAACTGCTGACACAGTTTCAATTAGGGTATATTGTAGATTGTATAATGCTATTTCAAGCATGGACTATAAAAAATTAGTGAGCTGAAAATAATGAAATATAATTTGAATTATGGTAACATCCCTATTTCCCATCTAATATTTATACCACATTTGCAATTTTATATTCATCCTCATTACTGTCAAACAGCCGCAGCAAGAACAGAAACTAGCTTCATTGTTTTCCTGTAATATATCTTCCTTGCCAGTTGGAAAAAGAAAGTTCCATTTTGGTAATGAAATTAGAACTTCAGTCCTTTATTGGAGAGAGAAATGTTCTTACTATAAGTTAATAATTTTGTGACTCTCAAAAGAATAGCAGTTGAGTTTCATTCTATCATTTGTCTGAATTTTTCTTACAACTTTAGGGGACTTAGATATGATAGTTCCAGATACCAATAAGAGAAATCATGCCACAAAACATCTATTGATATTTACATTTCCTGTTACTAATGTATTTGGCCAAAATATAATGTTTATACATTATATTCTACTGACTAAGAACACCTATCAATAATTACTTAATTTTTTCTTTCACTGTTTTCTATTATAAAATACTTGACACATACAATCAACAGAACAGCACAAAGAACATCTATTAACCAAATCTATCTTCAATGATTGTCATTATTTTATCATGGTAAATTCATGTCTGAACCTGGATTTTTCTGCAAGTATATAAAGTAAAAGCAAGCATTCATATTATTTAACCAAAAATATTTTGGTATGGGTATTTAATGGACAATTATTTCTTTTAAAATAAAGTCTCATTATCATTATTGAGACCCTAAAAAAATTAACACACAGAATGAAAGTGAAAGTATGGGACATATATTTCATGCAGATGGAAACCCAAAGAAATCTGGGCTACCTATATTTATGTCAATCAAAATAGACTTCAAGAAAAAGACTTCCAAAGTGGACAGAGTAGGTTTTTATATAATGACAAAAGAGTCAATAAATGAGATGATGTAGCATTTGTACATATTTATTCACCTAACAAAGAAATACCTAAAAATATAAAGTAAATATTAATGGACCTAAGAAATAGATGGTAATACAATAATTGTAGGGGGCTTCAATTCTCCAATTATATTATCGGATAGACCACCTAGACATAAAATCCACTGGACTTCACTGATATTTTGAGCCAAATGACTTTAATAGTTAGTTATAGACTATTTTACCAAAAGCAGCAGATTACATTCTACTCGAATGCATGTATCTTAACCCACAAAATAAGTCTTAATAAATTTAAGAAAATTACAATCATATCAAACATCTCCAATCACAGAGATATGAACCTAGAAGTCAATTACAAGAAAAAAAATGGAAAAATTTTAATATACAAATATGAAGATTAAGAAGCATCTTAAGAATAATGAAATCAAAGGAAGTGATGAAATTGTCTGTATCCAAAAAATAATACAAATGAAAATATAACATGTAAATACTAATGGGATACAACAAAATCAGTTACAAAGTTTTAGAATGCTGTTCACAGCAATTAACACCTACATTAAAAAACCAGAAAGATCAATTAAACAATCTAACTTTACATTTCAAAGAACTAAGAAAAAAATGAACTAAGTTCAAAGTAAATGGAATGTATGAAATAAAAATGTCAGAGCAGGAGTAAAGTTGAAATTAAAAAAGAATGGAAAAGATCAAAGGAATTAAGACTATTTTTAGTATTCATAGCAACTATACAAGTCTTTGGCTAGACTTACTTACCCAGAGAAAAGAGAGAACTCAGATATAACCAGAAATGAAAGAGGAAACATTATAGCTGATACCACACAAATTCAAAGACTCTTAAGAGACAATCATGAACAATTATATGCCAACAAATTAGACAAAATAGAAGAAATGGACAATTTAATGGAAAAGAAAATCTACCAAGAGTGAATCACAAAGAAAAACATGAACAAATTCTTGTATGTGGAAGCAACAGAGTGACCATTTACAGCTGAAAGGATAAAGTAAATGTGGTAAGTGTACACACACAAACACACACACACAGGGACATTATGCAGCCATAAAGAGGAAACCTATCATTTTTATCTGCAACAACATGGATGAACATGGCAGGCATTCAGATAAGTGAAATAAGCTAGACAGGGAATGATTACTACTGCATGGGATCAATCTTTATGGCTTGATCTATCAATCACTATCTGTAATTGTGAGTTTGATTTTTTTTACTGTTTTAAACTCCACAAACTTTATGGAGTTTAAAATAGTAAAATTCAAACTCATAGTAGGAAAATGGTTACTAAAACCTTGGTATTGGGAGAAATAAAGGTTGGTAAAGGATATGGCTATTGATGCCTATTGTGAAAACTCTAAAGCATCAGCTAATGATGTACATGGTGAAAACTTAAATGTAAAACATGGTGACAATGTTTGATAACACTGTACTGCATAGTTGAAATTTGTCAAGAGGGTAGAAATGAAAGCTCTCACTAAAAAATTTAAAAAAAGTCATTACATGAGGTGATGTTTGTGTTAATTAGCTAGATGGGAGGAATCTTTTTATAATGTATACATGCATCAAGTTACCATGGCATGAACATTAACTATCTTACAATTTTATATGTCAATTTTGCCTCAAGAAAACTGAAACTTTTTAAAGGAATAAATTGTTAGGTTGGCTTAAAATGCAAAACCCAATTATAACTTGTCTGAATAAATCTCACTTTAAAGGAAGACAGGGACATTTAAAAAACCAAAAAATTTATGCCATGTAAAAACTAATTAAAATAATTTGTAATGGTTATATTAATATCAGATAAAGTGTATTGCAGAATAGTGTAATCAGTGATAGAATAGGGCATTTCATAATGACAGAGGAGTCAATGTATTAAGAGAACACAAAATCTTAAATGTATATACTCATTATAGTAGAGTTATAAAATCCATGGAGCAGATATAAATAGTACTAAAAGAAGTAGACAGCCTCATATTTATTCTGGGAGATTTAAACATTCCTCTCTCTGTAATTGAGGAAATAAATAGAAAGAAAATCAGTAAGTATACAGAGACTTATATAACACTATCAACCAACTTAATCTAATTTCCATTTATGGAACGGTTCCTCCAACAATAGAAGAATGAATACCATTTTCTGGTGCTCATGAAGCACTCACTAAAATAAATAAACAATAATATGAGCCATAAAACAACTCTCAGTAAATTTCAAAGACTTGATAATACACAAAATATGTTTTTTTACCCAAATCAAATTAAACTAGAAATCAACAAAAACAGACTATTAATACTAGGATAAGATGTACAGAATTTATGTGGTAGATCAGTGAGTCATCCAAAGAATTCTAAGCAGAGTTAAGTTAGTTGGATTTCACTGGAAGTAATGGAAATAAAAGATAAGAGAGTCCATGCTATAGGAATGCCAATGGAGGGCTTCCAGTTTTGGTGAAAGGTGGTAAAACCCCCAATAAAGAATTGCAAAATATTTATCAGAGAAATATTAGCAAAACTTTTTGACTAATTCTGGAAAGAATTAAGAATAATGAAATCAAAGGAAGTGATGGAATCGTATAACACTAATTGATAGTGTTATATAACTTTTTGACTAATTCTGGAAAGATGAAGCAGAAGTATGGATGGCTCCATATTTCCTGCTGGTTTCAATAATGGATAATGGGAATGTAATAGGAAAGCAGTTCTTTTCCTCATGACAATCCCATTGGGTAGGCATTAATATATCTTCCCATTAGGTGAGGTCTGGAACTTAGGTTAAATATCTTGTCCAAAATGAGGCAGCATGGGGTGATATCAATAAACAGCAGACCATCATCATCATCATCATTATTATAATTATGTTGTTGTTATTATTATTATTGAATGAGTCAGTGAATTTCAAGATGTGTACCAAATTTAGGATATTGATATTCAAAGATTAGGTGGAGACACAGAGCAGGTTGGGAGTTAGAAACAAAGTGAGGTCTGGTTTGAGACAAGAACATATTTGAAGGTGTGCTTGAGAAGAAAAAGGCAAGTGTTGGGCATTGGACATAAAGAATCACAGGTGTTACAATGTGGCGGTAAAGATGACTCTTATGAGAGAAGGAAACCCAGTATTAAGGACAAAAAATTGGAAATTTGGGAGAAAGTATGCTACGTTTTGTCAGAGAGATTACTGGTGGCAAAGATGAGAAGGCTGGTAGTGAGAGTGAAAGAAAAACAAGTGAAACATTATGAGAGTCCAGTAGCAAGCAGGTCTTTGTGGCAGAAGTGAACAAGGACATCAATAAGGACAGGAAAAAAAAGTCACTGTGAATGTGGGGGAGTGACAAGGTGGTCTCTAGTGGCAGATATAAAAACAGTGATGGTGGCTAGAGAACGATAAAGAAATGGCAACTCATTATAAAGACAGGACATGATGAGGAGAAAGGGAGCCCTAAGACTTAGAGGCAGAAAGGGGTTCACTGCAGGAGGAAGAGCCACCTTTTCGTGTTCGGAATGCTCAGGCAGAGGCAGAGCACTGGACCTATGTAAAATTCAGTGAGAGGTTGAAGGCAAGAAGTAGAGAGTTCAGCGGGGCTGTTAATTGGTGTGTTGAGAGGAAACTATCCAGAGTGAGAGATGAATCGGTTCTCATGGAAGCCAAAGGGAACCAAAGCTAAAGGTGCTTCCTCTATAGGATCTGCAAATAGCAGGAATTGACTTCTGCAGACATTGCGCTGCATACCTCACATCAGAGTTCTTGGTGGAGCAGTTGAGAGAGTTACCTCAATTAGCAAGTTAGTCCACCAGACTATGGGAGACAGGAGGAACAAGCTTCGGTTAGGGACAGAGTTGTCTGACAGTACAAGAAGGCATTGAATCCCCTCCCTCCCCCGCCCTCACTCCCTNCCCCCCCCCCCCCCCCCCCCCCCCCCCCCCCCCCCCCCCCCCCCCCCCCCCCCCCCCCCCGCCCATTTTGACCTCAGGCAACATGGGGACTGTGAAATTATATAGACCATGCTAGAAAGAAAAAGAGGAAACAAGAAAGATGACAGAGATTAGTCACCTTTCAGAAGAGAATAAAATCAGTGCAACCTTAGCTTCTTTCTAGAAATTTTCCAAACTAGGAAACCAAAAGAATGCATTATATGCAGTGAGGGTAGGATCAAAGGATCTTAAAAGAACGTGAATAAAATAATCCTTTGGGGGACACAGTGGGGAATCTAGACTCTGAGAGCCACATTCGATGTCAAATGGAGAATGACAGTAAAGCAGGGTTCATCTACTTAGAGTGCTTTATCTTTTAGAAAGTACTTTCATATATATTATTCCTTGTGCTTCACCCATGCAATCCTGTTGTTATCTCAAAGAGGTTTGAGACCTAGGTGAATTTGATAGCAGGCTCTATGTCATGAACTGGAGATTGGCCTTCAACACCAATCATAATTAATTTCCCTCATATCCTGTCTCTCTGTGGGCAGCGTCTACTGCCCAGTTCTGTCCCTCTCAGAGAGGAAGTTCATAACAAAGAATCTATGAAACATGATTTCCTTCTTCTGAACTCAGAGGGTTTTATTTTATGATAGCTTCTGCTCTTCTGAGAGATTATGGACTGGAAACCTCAGGGAAAGAGAGATTACGGTTATTGTGTAGGGAAATTTAGGCTTCAATAGGTAGATTTAGGGTTGAATTACCTTTTAATGCTTAAGTCTTTGCCTTTGGTCTTCCTATTGACTTTTCAATGACACCAAAGGTAAGAAAAGCATGAGTCTGAGACTCAATTTTTACTCTTTTTTCTCTAGATAAACTGTAGACATTCATTATTCATGAATATGTCTTTCTGTACTGAAAATAATAGAGCCTTGTGCTTCTTCCTTTTAATCATTTAAGAAGTGGATAAAAATATCTTCTATCTTGCCTTCCCTATAAATCTCAAAGAAGAGAAGCATGTGACCTATAATTGATTTTTTTTTTCAGTCATTTGTCCTCTGCTGGAGAAGGGCATAGACTCTCACATGTAAAGGTGCATGTGTGCTTCATTAGATACATTTTTTTGCTGTCTACGGCAGAAGTTTGGACTCTAGCATCTGATAATAGGTTTTCAGAGGCTCAGTATAGCACTTTAGCTTATTTCTAACACAAATAAAGGCTATTCCCAGAAATATCACAATAGGGACACATTAAAGGACTTCGTTCGTCTGCAGATGTACTGAGCTCTTAATAATTTAATCCATGGTTAGATAATGTCCTAAATAATGTCCAGTTCATACCTACAGACACTCTTTGGGATTTTGCAAAAAATGTGTGGTGATTTCTGTCATACCAATACAATCTCTGGATTTAAAGCGTAGTCTGTGCCCACTATGGGAAATTGGGGAAGCTACCAACTCCTCTTACTTACAGCACCATACACAAAGCACATAGAAAGAAGATATGAATACGTCTTCCCAGCAGATTCCTTATATTGCATTGGGGAGTCAGCAGATGAGTAGGCCTGAAACTTGTATGATTTCTGATGCCTCCTCCCCTTCACACTGAGAGAGTATAGGGCATCCAGGGATATCTTTCCTAGCCTTCCTGGCAGGAGACTCCTAGAACATATATCAGAAAGTTGTGGTACATATGTACAATGGAATATTACTCAGCAATAAAAAGGATGAACTCTTACCCTTGGCAATGACATAGATGGAACTGGAGAGCATACTAAAGCAAAATAAGTCAGAGAGAGAAAGAAATACCAGATGGTTTCACTTATTTGTGGCATACAATGAAACAAAAATAGGGTCAATCAAAACTAACGTATAACCCCTGGAAAACTGATGTGAAACTGACACTATAAGAATGAGGATGGGATACAACAGACTATGAGTACTAATGATATCTTGGTGGGGGGTGTGATATGGTTGCACCCATTGGAGTAGTTGTGATCTTCTACCTCTGAATCGTACAGTGTTGCAAGCCAATGTGTCCTCAACAAAATGAGTTCAAAAAAGTAAAATAAAACATATTCCTTTTATTTTGCAGAGCAAAACAATTCTTGTAAATTCTTACCCCAATTTGCACAACCATTCTGACTCAGATAGTGGGGCAGGCTATCTCTTGAACATATCTTTTTCTGTTTAGCACACTCCTTTAGAGAACAGTGTGAAGGAAAATACTTTCAATTTTATAACTCAAATTTTCTTTTTTTGACTTATACCTATGGATACTTTCTCTGTGAACGATTTACTGATTTCTGCCATTTATTTTATAAATTTTCACCAAAATCTCTATTGGCTCTCAAATACTGATTATATATTCTTGTGGAAAAACTTTTTTTTAATCAAGCAATGTCTCATGAAAAATCCAATGAAGGTCTCCCTTGTAGGGAGAATATAGGGGATCAAGGGAAAAATAATAACATCATCAACAACAAAACATGACTTTAAGACAATAAAGAGACAGCTACAAAACTGAGACATTCTGAAGGGAAGAGGGAGAGATTGAGATCAAGGCATTGACTGGAAGAGCAGAAGGGACTATGGTGACGGTGTGCGGGTGAATTGATGGTGGAAACTCTATGGGGACTACACCCAGAAAAGAAAGCAAACATTGTAAGAAAAAATAAGGGGAAAAATCCATCTAGGGTACTATATACACACATGTACATGTATATACATTTCTTTTTGTACATAGGTATATATATCCATCAAACCATAGATGAGAATGTTCCTTGTAGCCATGTTAATTTTTTAAAAATTTTAAAATCATCTCTATTGAGATATACTTTAACCCAAAGAAATGTACTCTCTTTAGTTGCATGGTTAATTATATGAATTTGAAAAATAAATACTTTGATGTATGCTAACATAACAGTAAAGATATAAAATATTTTTATCACTTTAAAACATTACTTTCTCTTCAAGCTCCCAAAATTATTTCTAGGACTGATATTTATTTGGTCTTTAAATGTTTAGTAGAATTTAGTTATGATGTCAGTGGGTCTGGAATTTTTGCTTGAAATCTTTTAGGAAAGAATTCCATTTCTTTAATAAGGCTTTATCTACTTCCTCTTTAGTTTGCATTGATCGTTGGTAGTTTAGTCAATAAGTTTTGTATTTCATACATGGTATTAAATGTGTCATCACCACAGTCTGATAATAATCACTTGTTATCTCTTTATGTGTGTGGCGTTAGTAGCATTTCTTTCATTCCTGATGTGTGTGCATCCTTGTCTTCGGTGGCCATCTCACCTGTATGTGTTTGTCAAGTTGAGTGACAGTGCAGTTCAGGTCTTTGTGTCTGTTCCAATTTTTTTTTTTTAATATTTACTTTTTCTTACAATGTTTGCTTTCTTTGCTAGGTCTAGTCCCCAAGAATTCTGACCACCAGTTCACCCCTGCACCATCACTGTAGTCCCTTGTGCTCTTCCCGTCTGTCCCTGCATTCCATTTTCTGTCTACCTTTTCTGTATGCCTCTGACGAAAAAAAAAAAGGTAAAAAGTCTCAAACTATAATTGTGGTTTTCTTATTTCTCACCTCAGTTTTATCATCCTTGCTTCATGTATTTTGAATCTTTTATAAGAGCATAAACATTTAGAATTTTTGTAATCTTATTGTTGAATGACCCCTTTGCATAATATAAATATGATTCTTTATCTTTAGTAATTTCCTTATTTTGAACTCTACTTTGTTTCATTATCTTTTCAGTGTCCTCTTGATTAATGCTAGAATAGTATTTTTCCCACTTATTTTGCTGTTATATTTATATTAGTTCTTTTAATTTGATATGGAGGTCTAGGTTTATAATCACTACCTTTTATTAGGATGATATATTTAGTAGACTTAATGATAAGCTTGGTTATTTACCCTCCTGTCCATTGTTTTCTGCTTGTCCAGTGTATACAGTGCAAGACCAGCTTCAAATACCTCCATGAGTACCACAAGTCAGTGGCAGGTAACGAGGGTGGGGCTGAAATTCCGGAGGTCTGGTCACCATGTCACCACAACATTACTCACTTCAGTCCTCATATAGCCGCCTCTCAGAGGATGCTATCTGCATTCTTATACCTCCCTACATAGTCACTGCTATTGTTTATTAGCATTGTTAGCCTGTTAGTGAGTTGTGGTTTCTATCCTTATTTAGTCTCAGGCATACAAAGACCTGTGTCCCTTTAGTTTGAGGACAGAGTTTCTCAGCAACCCTTCTGTTGGGGGAAGTCAGAGGCTGCAAAAGAGGTTACAGCGACACCTTCCTGTACTCCAGCTGTAGGAAACATCTGGTAGCTTGGGGTCAGGAGAATTTCTCTCTGCCAGGGGTAAAGATTTTTCCTATGGGGTGATAGGTTTTACTATTGTTCTACCAATGTTTTCAGTGCTTTTGTTCATTTTGAGAAACAGGTTCAAACAAACAGGAACTTCACAGAGGTTTCTTGAAAGAAATATATATACTAAATAAAGTCTAATTTGCTTCTGTTTTGTCATCTCTCACTCATTCTCTTTCTATAATCTGTTCTTCTCTGGCCCTCTGAGGAAATAGCTCCATTTTTCAGTGTCAGTCTATACACTTGTGCATTTGTCTGTTCCCACACTTCTTTCAGGCATGGCCACAACGAGGAGTCCACACAAATGACCACAAAGACTATTTTAGGGACAGACACCTGATCCAATTGGTGTCACCCGCAGAGGCTGTTGTGAGAAAGCACCACATTTCAGTGCACTTGAACTTGGCAGGGTGTAGCTTTCAACTTGCTAGCAGTCATCCAGTTACCACCTGAAGCCTGAGAATGAAGCCAACACAGGAGAGAGCCAAATGTGAAACTAAATCCTGATGACATTCACTGAGACTTTGCATCAACATGCCACCCGGGGTGAACCTTGGTCCCAGACATTTTAATTATGAGTCAATACCTTTCCTCATTTTTCACAATGTTGATGGTTTTCTATCACTGGCTTCATGGTCTCTGTTAACCCAGCAAACAAATACTAACTCTTTTGTACATTTATAGATTTAAACAATACCTTCTTTGAAGAGATGTGAAGAATTAATGAGATAATAAATATAAAATCATAAAATTGTTCCAAAGCCCTGAGGGAAATAAAAAATACATAACAGTTTTCACCGAAAGTAAATCTACCCTTAGCCACCATTTACTGGGGGGAGAAATGCTGAGTTATCATGGGAGCTCATTCCTCTACTTAGTAGGCTATTTGCTGTTAAAAATTACTTTTAAGTGCCATAGGAAAGTGTCTTTGGTGTTCAGTCCCTTATGATTGTTGCTAGGATGCTCATTGTCAGCCTACCTAATCGATTAAAAGTGCAAAAATGAAAAATCATGTAAAATATATATAAAATTAAAAATATATAAAATTTAAATACATGATAAAATAAAAGGTGAATGAATCATTCCACAGTTTCTATGCCATGTATGGACTGTGGCAACTTTTGCTGTGGCTATTAGGATTTGGGCACTTGATTTAGCTCTTAATAAACACATTCACCAAATCCTATTTCCCTCTGCCTCCACAGAATGAAGTGTCACTGTTGGAACCCATTACAACATCCTATTTTTTAGGCCCCTGACGACACTATTACCTTGGGCATAATCCTTTCTTTTAGTCTGTGCCTCCACCACTCTTTGTCTCTCACAAACACTGGCATAAATAGCCATCCCACACAAGAGCCTATGTCAGGTTGTGTGAATGGTGCTTAGCAAGTTCAGTTTGGCCAAGAAATGCAAAAGCCATTAGTAATTCCTGAGATCAGAAGCACAAAACTCTTGACAGGACTCTACTAGAATAGACCCTGGCAGGAATGGGAGACAATTAATAGCTTGATAAATTATCCTGCCACAAATGTAAATTATCTGTCACAGAGTAAATTGTACAACAGTACTACCCAACTCAACTATAGTCAACTCAACCTCTCTCTGAAACTGAAGCATCTCCAGGTACCCTAATTTGGTGTGAACATCAACCTTTCCCAGGGACCCACAGTAGGTGATAGAAAGAGACCTTTAGTTTAGGTTGGGGGATATGAAGGCAGCTGACCAAGGTAAAAAGGCAGACCACTGAGCTGTAGAACAGAGTGGATCCTGAGAGCAGGTTCCCACACATTCTCATCGAGCATAGCTGGAAGGAGGGAAGGCTTTAGACTTGCCTTCACCAAATGAGGTATCGCCATGTCTGCTAACAGCCCTGAAGCTGAGTGCTTCATGTTCAGATGTTTGTGAATACTTTGCTCCCAGAACATTCTACATTGTTCTGATTAGCTCAAGGAAGTGGTTTGAGGGTTGGGACTTGATGATTTATGATTCAAATGTTGGCATGTCATCTTTACAGTTTTTCTTTATTTTTTTTCTTCCTTTAGTAAATCCTTGAAAGGTTTTTTTAATGTTTTATTTTTATTATTTTTTGAGCTATAATTGCCATATAACATTATATTAGCTTCAGGTGTATACTGTATGATTTGCTATTTGTATGTATTTGCAAATGATTGTCAGACTAGTCTAGGTGACATCAATCACCACACATAGCTGCGACATTTTATTTTTATGAGAACTTTTAAGATTCTCTTAGCAACTTTCAAATATGCAATACAGTATTATTAGTCATAGATGTCATGATGTATTTTATATTCCCATGACTTACATTAAAATTAGAAGTTATACATTTTGATAAACATCATTCATTTCCCTCCAACCCCCTTTAACCTATCTCCCAACTTTTGATAACTACCAATCTGTTCTTTCTATGTACAAGTTGGGAGTTCTGTTTTATTTTGTTTTCAATTGCAAGTGTAAAGTGAAATCATATGGCTAGTGTCTGATTTATTTCACTTGGTGTAATGATCTGAATACCATCCATGTTGCTGCAAATGGCAAGATTTCATTATGGGTGAATAATATTACATTGTGTGTATATGTGTGTGTTTACCACACTTTCTTTAAACATTCATTAATATTTTATATCCCTATTGTTACTATTATAAATAATGTTGCAATGAATTTGGAAATGCGTGTATCTTTTTGAGTTAGTTTCTTAATTTACAGCTGGATCATATGGTATTTCTATTTTAATATTTTGAGCAAACTACATGCTGTTTTCCATAATGACTGCACCAAGAGTCCATAAGGGTCACCTTTCCTCCACATTCTTACCAACACATTAGTTCTTGTCTTATTGATAATTGCAATTACAACATATATAAATGAGGTGATATCTCACTGTAGTTGAAAAATTCCTTATTTTTTTTCTTTTCATCTTTTTTTTCTTCAGTTGATAAATGGCAATATTTTACAACTGAAAATAATTTTGAAAATATCTCTGAGCAGGAGCAAAGGAATCAGCATCTTGGTGGGTGGATATGCAATTTTACTATCTTTCTTTTGAAGCCAAAGCTTCCAAATGTCTGAATAATACTACACTGTATGTATGCGTGTGTGTGTGTGTATGTGTGTGTGTGTGAAAGAGAGAGCTGAATCTTCCCTTTTCTTTCATTAAACTCAACTGCCTGGGATGGGGAGCTATAATGACAAAAGACATAACATTTCTATGGAATGAATATTAATAATGGATTTATGTCAAAATCTATCACTTATCTAGCATCTGTCTCTGTCACATCTTAATTTAGGTCTCTAGTCTTGTCAAAATTTACATTTTTTTCTTTGTTCTTAGTGTGTGTGTTTACCTTCCTAAATCTAATGGGTTATCAGTATCTTCCCCACTGTTTCAGCCTCTTCCCTCAGATAATATAGATTCTCTGGGTAACCAAAATGCTGGCTGCTAAGAAAAGTACGTTTGATTCTGCTTTAGTTTACCTATAAAGGCAGACACTAATGGAGAGCAAGGAAAAAGTCAAGGAAAACAACTTTCTTGCATGTTTACTAGCTAAGACACTAAAAATGATTTCATAGCGTAACATTTACATTAATGAATGCTATCTACTTACTTCTTAGTTTATTAATTTTTTAGCATTAGAAATCTTTATGGATATTTAAAAGAAATGCTGACCTGTTCTTGAAGAGATTGTGAAATACGAAACGTATAGAAGTGAAATAAAAGTTGTGACTTTTAAGATTAGTTTCCTTAGAATATGTTTAGAGAATTAAAAAATATTAGTTATTATAGTATATTCTTAGTATAGTATATTAAAAGTCTGTGCTTATTTTGGAAATTCACTATTTATGTTTTAACTAACTTTGACTCTAGGGTGAGCAGTAATGGTTGCCCCATCCTTGTCTTTTTCTTGGTGTGTTTCTTTCCTTTTTTTTTCCTATCCTAATTACACTGCCATTGCTCCTAAATGAATGCAGTAAATAACAAAGAATACTTACTATATACTTATCATAGATATAAAATTCATTTTTAAAAATCACACATAACAAATGTGTAAATCTAGACAATTAAACTCATTAAAAAAAACCCCTTTAGTTATTTCCTTTCCAATTTAGACAGGGAGCAACCAAGAGAACAAAGAATAATTTTACATAAAAATTAATGAGACACAAATAATCCATCTTCCTTTTTGCTGCAAGAACAAAATTTGCCATGGGCTATTGAGCAGCACAGTTTTTAAGGCGATGTAAAGCCAGTATTTTTTCTTTAGTGTAGAATCTTTTCGAATTTAAAACTAGATTTTCTGTATAGTTCTCTTTATAAGAACTGAAGGCTGAAGTCAAAACAATCCACCTTATAACTATTTGACTGCTTTCAATGGAGATATTCGGAATGTTTGGAAGTAGTCAAATGAGTGGACTTAGTTTTTTAAGTCACTTAGGAAGTAAGAAATAATCACTTTTCACAAATTAGGCTTCCTTCTTACTTCACAGAATATAAATGGATCAAGAAAAGGTTAATAGTCAATGCCCTTTTATGGCAAAACTTATATTTCAGAAGAGATGTATTAAATACCTCATACACAAAGAAAATGTAACTTTTTGATAAATTTTAGTTTGGGTTTAGTCTTTTTGGCAAAAGACAAGTACCTTTTCATTTTGATTAAACTAAATATAATAGCAAATAACTGACCATTATATATTTTTTAAAACTTTGTTACCTATTGTGAAAAATGCAAATATGGATAAGAGACCACCTTTTACTCTTAGAGATCTGTGTTATATTTGCCTTCAACAATCTTTGCTCTACTAGTCTAAATATATAGTTTACAATTAAAGTTGGAACTTAAAAATAAGAATTTTTGATTAAATTTGGATATTTCCCAGTGCCCATTAACTTTTTTCTTGCCTTAATTTGAGCAAAATCAATTCATCAATAGGATGAATGACAACAAAGAACAAGGCAATAAATCCCTCTTTCTGTCAACCAGAGTTTGATAAATCTATTTTATTGTTTAAACTTATTTTTTTATTGAGCTAACATTAGTTTATAACACTATATATGTTTTAGGAGTGCAGGGTCACTCCTTTTCTAATGTATGTTGCCATAACACACCCACCACCGAAGCACTAATCACCCTACACCACATCCAGTGATCCCCTGTACCATTTCCTCCCTTCTTCCCCCAACCCCCCTCCCCACCCCATAGCCTCAGTTCTGCTGCTAGAGTCCAAGGGTTTGTTTTGCTTTGTTTTGTTCTTCACAACTCAATGAACATATTGTAGACTCTGTGTATCCTGTGATCTTACTCAGCTTTGAAGCTGCAATTATAAAAGGAATATAGGCACTATATGAACAAATCAGTATAGCTATACATAAAATAATAATTAACAAAAATTACGGTGGGCCTGATTTGGCTTATGGGTGATAGCTTATTACTTCATGCTAGACCTCTGCTGACCTCTTTCTATCCTTAATGTGCTTATAATCTTCTTTCTAGTGTTTAGACAGGTTTGAATTTATATTTAAATAAAATATAATTAAATAACACTAAGCAGTTCCTCAGTCAATCTCTCCAATTTCAAGTTCTCAGTAGGTATTGTTGCTCATGAGTCTCAATTTGGGTAATGCGATAGAATATTCCACCATCAGAGAACTTAATCTTAGAAGGTTCTGTGGTCTAGACCAACTTAGCCGGGTTCACTGATCACCTGTAACTTTGTCCTGAATTCCTAAGCTAACCTTGACCTATGTAGAAAATAATACTCACAGTCGTAATGGACAACTGTGTAGGGCCTTGAATTAAAGTTGATGCTATTGACTTAATATTTAGGAACCAAGGATAAATTACAAATCTGCTGCCTTGGAATAATAATTTTTTTATACCTCATATTGCACACCCAAGGGTTTGCCTTAGTTCTTAAGTCAGTATGATGTTCTTAAGGTCAAATAAATCTCTTCACTGTACCTGTTCAGATATTATATTTTGCTTTCTGTCATTTTTTGAAATAAATGATACTCTGCCACTCCCCCTGATGACTGTTGTAAGATCCTGATTCCCAATGTTGTTTGCTTGAATTGAAATGTTATCGCATCCCTGCCTTTGACTGCCACGCCGTTTCCTCTAGATTGGATTCCTCTGTGCTGTTTTTTGCCAAAACCATGTCAGAGTAATGAAACTTCTTTCTAGATCCAATGAACATGCCAGAATGTAGACATCCAAATGAATGCTGCCCAAGCCAAAATAGTCAGCTTGGATGCTATGTATTTATCCCAATGATGCTGCCATTACTTTAAACATTTCAAAATTAGTCTGTGAGAATTGCCTTCACAGCTTGAACAACTTATAATTTAGGGAGTATTTATTCAACATTTGCCATGTGCATCACAGTAAGTTATTGTATAGGATGTTCAGACATGACAAAGGAGCAATTTCTATCCTTAATGTGCTTATAGGATAGAATTATTATGCATATGCTACCAAAAGTGTTTGCAATGGACGCAACAAAGTTTGGCAGCCTAAAAAAGTAGTTCAGGGGGCCTTCCTAGTGGTACAACAGTGTAATGTGCAGTACTAGGAAGCTATCTGCAGCCACTGCAGCACTAGTTCGATGCATGGCCAGGGAGGGCTACTCCCCTCAGCAGCGTATTTCAGTCGATCTGCCTGTCCCCCCCCACCCCCCAGCTCTGTTTCTGGTGACTCTTCTCATCCCTCACACCTTGGTCTGTATCCCCATCTTCCATGCATAAATAAATAAATAAATAAATACATTCTTTTAAAAAAGGAATTCAAAGTTGTATGTTGACTAGAAAGATGACAAGCTCCAACATATACCTTGGTGTTAAACTATGAACTGTGACAACAGTGTTTTTGTGCCTCTGAATGTAATTCCAAAAATATTTGATGGTGCAGTGGATGTAGCACTAAGGGATAGGTGTAAGCATTCCAAATAAGCACTTTGAAAGACATGTCTGGTATACTTATATAACTTATGTATATTTGTAGTAAAATGTTTCATTGATCTATATTTTGAATATTTGAACACTGGCTTTTTAATATATAAAACAAAAAAATATAAAACTGATGTCACATCATATGTGTCAGGCACTGTTGTGTACATGACACTGTTGTTTTCAAAATTACCTTAAGTAATTTATTTCTTCATGTGTTAATTATTTTTCCACTGATTTTCTTTTTTTATAACGATTTTTAAAGATTAAGTATTGGTAAAATTACTGAGAAGTACAGGAAAGATATGAGAGAACGCATGAGAGAGAGAGAGAGAGAGAGAGAGTAAGGGATTGAGAGACTGAGATGAAAGGAATAAACTATTTCTAGGGATTTCATAGGTACTTATTTAGTTTCTGTGCTTCAGATAGATTATCTTTGACCATTAAAACAGAAAACCTATTTCAACAGAACATGGTGTAGCATTGTGGGTGTCTAGGTGATGGGGGTGGTGTGGTGATATGCCTCTGCAGAAGTGCTGCAATCCTGTTTCTCTGAATCATGTACAGTGTTGTAAAGCGGTGTTACCGCAATTCATAAATAAATAAATAAATAAACAAACAAATAAATAAATAAATAAATAAAAGCTATCTGACTTCTATGCATGACATTAAGTGGAATTTGTTGATACTGTGCAATAGAACTTGTTTTTTTGGAATGGTATTTTTAAAACATATAAAAGTGTATATTGGTAAGATCAGTATTAAAATCTCTAGTTTACATTTTTTAGGGTAAGATTCATTTTGGTAAAGGTAATTTCTGCAAAGGAAGATCTAAATAATGTTCCATGAGTAGTGAGATTGGGCAAAAAGATTTGACCTCTAGTCTTAATCTCAAATTCCTTGAAATTAAGAAGTTTCACGGGGTATGAAATATGGTTTGATACCCCAGTGTCAGCAACCAGTCTATATCTTAGTGTTATCAGTTTATGCCTCTTTCGATGGCTGTTATTTCACCACATCTGCCACCAAAACCCCAATAATCCTTCATTAAGTCCTCTTCTCCCTTTAGCTCCCACTCTACCACCCTCCCATTCTGGTAGCTTTTTTGTAGTTTACAGCTCTTTCCTATCCTGTTTTTACTTTCCCCTTTCCTTCCTCTCCTTTCTCCTTCTCATCCTCTGCATGAGTCAGATCTGTGGTTAGTTTTCAAGGTTTGTCTTTGTATGACCTGTTGTTTGGTTTCTGTATATTCCACGTATAAATGAAAACATCTATCATTTATCTTTCTCTTCTGACTTATTTTGCTAGCATAATCCCTTTGAGCACCATTCATGTTGCTGCAAATGGCGTGAGTTTACCTTTTTGGATTGCTGAGCATTATTCCATTATGTATATGTACCACATCTTCTTGATTCATTCATCTGTTCAGGAGCATTAGATTGTTTCCATATTTTAGCTGTTGTAAATAATACTGCAGTAAACACAGGGGTGCAGGTTTTCTTTTAAATTAGTGTTTTTGTGATTTTTAGGTAAATACCCAGGAGTGGAATTTCTGTGTCATATGGAATATACATTTTTCATATGAATATGAATATTCATTTTTGAATATTCATTTATTTTGAGGAAACTCCACATGACTTTCCATAGAGACTGAGCTAGTCTGCATTCCCATCAATAGTGCTAATAGGTTTCCTTTCTTTCCCCTACCTCCCACCAGAACTTGCCAGTGGCACTGACCTGGGCCCACCCTCTCACTTTAAAACCTGATATTTAAATCTAATAACCTCCAATATAAAGTATATTTTAAAACTATATCTCCCTGATTATAATTATTTTGGATTACACTTATAGTTGTATTAAGTAGAGAAGACTACCAACAATGAGAGAAAAAGCTATCAATGAAGATTAAGTTTTCTTTTTGAAAATGCATAATAAAGTAATTAAATGAAACTGAACACTAAAATCTATGTGTTTCAGATCACATACAAAAATGTTTCGAGATATCATAGCCATGGGACTCAATATATCCCTGAATTTTTTTTTTCTTGTTTTTGAAGTCATGTATTTTTAGAAACTTTTTTTTTAAATTTATTAATTATATTTGACATCATTTGTAGTCCCCAGGGAGTACCCACCACCATTTCACCCGTGCACCATCACCTCAGTCCCTTGTGCACCCTAAGGATACTTTTTTAAAGCCTGGTAAAGTCAAATGATCTCAGTTTTAGAAGAAGACTTTGTTAGGTTATCATTCAGGTCTAATAATGAGCTAAGAAGTAATTTATTACATTTGATATTAACATTTTGTATTCACACAGCTCTTTTCTGTGACCCCCCAAGGAACGTATTCTAACAATGGAAAATATTGAGCAACCCTGAAGTTAATAGCTCTCTTACAGATATTAAATGTTTTTCCATGTTTCCTTTTTCTAGATTTTTTTTTTTTAAAGTAGAGCCATTCTTTATTTTCTCTGGAGTCCTATTATAGTTAATTGAAAATGAAAGTTTTATGAGATCATCATAGAAGTAATTTTAGGTAGATGTGGAGCAATTTGGGAATTATTCAGTGAACAGTAATCAACACCTTGCCATCAGACGATGGATTGAAGAAATAGTAGTCAATATCCAATTAGTAAGTCCATTATAACCTCCATATAGAACATGTTAGGGATTTTGTAAAGAAACTAAAACAATTAAAAGTGAATTTTAACAAATGAATAAATGAAGAGGCTAATCTATTGTAGCAGAAATGAAATAATTACCACCTCTGTTAAGAAATTGCAAGTCATTATTAAACATATTAGCTAATCATTTATTAAATTGTATACACTGGAATAGCTATTTTGTTTATACTTTTTAAATAAACACTTTGTCAAGTGAAACATATAGTTGTTTTAAAGCATGCTTTTATAGCAAATAAACCACTAAAATGTATAAAACTATTTTCTTAATTTTTAATATAATTAACAGCAATCTAATGATTCTTTAATCATAATTTTTGAAACAGAGATACATTGCCATACTGGAATTTAATATAACTTTGAATATCATAATGAACTCTCATATTACAAAAGCTAGTAACTTTCAACTATTGATACATTTCATGGCATAAGCACAGAATTCCAAACAAAGGACTTGTTTGTAAGCCAACTTTTGCATAGGTTAGTTCTGTATCTTTGCACAAATAATTTCACCTTAAAAGATTTGATAAGGTTTTCATTATTTCTTTATATATGCAGAAAGAACACATATATATATCAAAAAGAGGAGAGAAAAAAACAAAAACAAAAAATAAAATATTTATACCTTGAAATTACAATATGAAAGTAGAAAATCTTTTTGAATAAAAAAGGTAAAATTTGTCTTGATGAATAAGGTATTCCCTTTACTGTATTAGCCTACTTACACTCTAGGTCAGTGGAGAGGACATGATTCTAGCAATATTATATTTCTATTTTAAATGAACTTTGTAATCATAGGCTTGCTATATTGGTTCATGTGCCAAATTTCATCTTCCTTTTCAAAAACTTCCATCTTTTGGTTTCTATGATAAACTGTATCCAAGTTGGAGGTTATTGAGTTTTCTCTACTTTAGCATAGAAGGCCATCCTAGCTCCAATACATTAGCTCCAATACAATACTATTATTACAAAAAAGTTATTTTTTACATCAGTTAAGACTAAGAAAAATGAAATATTTTACCTGATTTTCATATGTTCCTCTCTAGTGATTTTTTCCTTTATGTAGATCAAAGTTTATGCCAATGCTGCTTTCCTTTGGCTTTAATTAATAATTTTAACATTTCTTCAGTGAAAGTTCCTAGTGAAGGATTTCTGTTTTTGTTTGTGTGAGAAAACCTGTGCTTCTTTCTTCACTTTAGAGGTATAATTTTGCTGGATAAAAATATCTAGGTTGGTGTTCTTTCTTTATTTCAAAATGTAAATATGACACTTTACTCTTTTCTTGCCTCAATAGTTTCTAATTAGAAGTCACCTGTTGATTTTATTTGTGTTTCCCTGTAGATAAGGAGTTCTTTCTATGACATCTCTTTGAAAATTTTATTTTTGTCTTTGATTTTCTGAAGTTTGAATATAATATTTTGATGTACCCAGGGCTTTCTTTTTTCCTTTTTCTTATAGTTACCCTGCTCAGTGTTTTCTGGGGTTCTTGAATCTGTGGTTTGGCACCTGTCACTTATTTTGGAAATATATCAACAATATTACTTAAAATATTCTTTCTGCTCTGTTCTACTCTGGTTTCCAATTTTTGTGTATGTAAGGCCTTTTGAAATTTTCCACGTTCTTGAATGTCTTTCTAAGACCTTAAAGTCAATTTTATTTTGGACATTTTCATTTCTTTCTTTAGTATGTTTATTCATGCTGAAGTAAAAATGACTACAATTATTGTAGTTTTATATCATCCAGAATGGATATATGCCCATGGTGTAGTTTTAATCAAAATATTCTTTGCAGTTCTTGTCTTTTGTCTTTTTTACATTATAATACCAAAAAACAACTTATCTGGTTTAAAAATAATTCTATTGGCTTTTTCTAGAGCCAATTTCTTATATATTTATGATATTGTATGTACTCATCCAAGAAGACAGTGTGCCTTGTTATTTTTCTTACCTGTAATTGTTTTGATGTCAAGAATGACATGGAGTTGATGCTACTTTTTTTTTTTTGTTATTCTTTTAAATTTGTTTCAGATGCATGGTATATACAGAAAACAAATAGAGGAACTAAATGAAACAAAAATAGACTTTTGGACTATAAGACCAGTTAGTGGTTACCAGAGGGAATGGGAAAAGGGAGAGGGTAAGTTGGGAAAAAGGGAATAATTGTACAGTGAAGAAAAGAATTAGACCTTTAGCAATGAACTTACCATAGTCTATACACATTGATCCCTAATGATGTGTACTTGAAAGTTACATGTTATAATTCAATGTTATTTCAATAAATGTTTCACATAGATAGCTTTATTTGTTCATTGCATGGACTTTTTAAAATCTTAGTTATTGATGCAAGTACTTTTCTAATCATATCAAATTTATTGGCATATGTACACATGTTACTACTTTTTCCCAGTTACTATTTTTCATTTATCTATTTATACATTTTAAACTTTTAATTTCTGAAGGATTAAATTGTTATCCAAATGATGATATTTTTCCTTTAAAAGTACACATTTTAAAAGATATTTTATGACTATTTTCTCGAGCATATTTGTCTACAGGAGTAGAGAACAATAACATCTTTTCGTGTAAATGTCTTATGTGTATAAATAATCAAATTTATAACACATATCATCCACAACATGAACTTATGACTGAGGTTTCATTAGTCTTGTATTTAGAAACTGACAAAGTTCAATTTGTTATTTTAAAAATTAAGAAGTCAAGATTTAGAGAAATTATGTGACTGGAAATCTTCCACCTATTTAGAAATCAAAATTAAGGTAACTGTCTTTTCCTGGTCAGGATAGAATTGGCACAGTATATGACATACAGTATACTTTATATGCCAAATCAAACAGTTTCCTTTTTCTCTCTTCATCCCTTTCCTTGTGTTTTTTTTTTTCCCTATGTAATGCCTATATCATACTTCCACAAGTTTCTATCCATCACTTTCAAAACTCACATAGTTTCTAATCATCCTCCCACACACCTTATTCTTCATAGAAAAACCACTACCTTCATGAACCAAGTCCTTCTCTGTAACTTTCTCATGGCTCATAGCATTCTGTAAACTATCACTCTCTGTGGGCATGCATCGTATCCCTTCCCAGATGATGTTATTTGTTGTATTTGGCCTTCATATACTTCAAGTTTTAGTATAGTGTACTGAATATGACAGAAAAGTGAAACTAACTCTTGGGTTAATGGATATTGAGCCATATGTTCACACTCACATGTATCATCTATCTGTACTAGATTTTATGTACAAATACACCGTTTTTTACTTACAACTACATATATTTACATATACAACTCTGAAATTGATTATATATATATAAACTCTAGCAGTATTTTCCATATATTTAAATTACCAGTGATATTTTGTAAAATGTCTCTGATGAGGAAAGTATATTCAGTTTTTAGAAGGTTATTAAATTATGACTTTAGTTGTGAAATGGTTATTAACATGATATTGATAAATGTTGCCTTTGTAAGTCTTTTTTAAATTACCAAGACATATTTAGGAAATGTGGATATTTTATAAATGAAATGTGGAAAATAGGAAATGTGGAATTTTATAAAATGAAACAAATTATTTAGAAGATTTAAAATTTATGATATTGTAGTTAAAACCGACAAGAAGCATGCATGGTAACTTACCACTTATTAAAGAATCACAGAAATAATGTCATGTTTTTCATGGTATTGCTCATAGTATAAAATAAAAATTTACTACAGTTGCTATAGCTAAGAAAAAATAAGCAACTTTTGTTAAATTAGAAACATAGATTATATAATTAATTAACAAATAATGATGAATACACTATATGTAGGAGGATTAGAAAAGGAATAATACTCATGATCAGTGTTTGAAGTCTTTTGTAGCAAAGGAATGGATCAGAAAAGCCTGAATACATTACCTGTCCAGGTAGGCAATAAATAAGATGTACTTCTTATACAAAATATCTTTTCTTTCAAGAAAGGTGGGTTTTTACCTGACTTATTTAAATTAATTTTCTTCACAGAGCATGCCATCTGTTACTCTGACATGTTATATGGAGAAAGGGCATTCTGAATGCTGCTGCATGCCCCAATAAACACTCTTTCCATTATTCACAAAGTCAAAATTTAGAATACATCACCTATACTATTAAAAATGCCTTTCTTGAAAGTCAGTCATTTGAAGAGACTCCACTGAAACTTTTGATATAAAAGTAACTGAAAAAATTTTATTCTACTTATTCAGGTGCTTTTTTCCATAGATATATTTTATACTTGATGTCCCAAAATCAAGAGGCTAAACAAATTTGTTTCCTTCCTTTATTTATTTTTATGGTGATACAAATAATATGGTGATACATATAATTATATGGTGATACATATAATTATATGGTGATACATATAATATATTAACTTCAAGGATTCAATATCAGAATTTAATATTTGTTTATATTATAAGACGATCACCCTAAGTTTAGTTAATATCCATCAACATATTTATAAATATTTCTTTTCTTGTGGTGACAAATTTTTATCTCCACACTAAATGTGATCATATAATATTTACCTTTGTCTGACTTATTTCATTTAACATAATAGACTCAAGATTCATCCATGTTGTTGCAAATAGCATGATTTCATTCTCTTTATGACTGAATAATGTTCCAGTGTTTGTGCACAAGTGTCTGCATGTGTGGAATGCCATCATCTCTTTATCTTTTCATCCATCAATGGACAAATGGTTTCTTCCATTTCTTACTATTGAAAATAATGCTGCAGTGAACATGGGGTTGAATTAATGTCTCCATTTTCTTTGGATAAATATGCGAAAGTGTTTAATCATAAAAAAAAATAGAATCACAGCTTTATTTTTGTTTTTTTAGGAGCATCCATTCTGTTTTCCATAGTGGCTATACCAATTTATAGTCCCAACAACAGTGCCTTAGGGATCCCTTTTCTCTACATTTTCCTCAACACCTGTTATTATTGTCTTACTGATGTTAACCATTCTAACAGATTTGAACAGATAGCTCATTATTGTTTTGTTTTGTATTTTCTGATGATTAGTGATATTGATCACCTTTCCTTCTTTCTTTTGGCCTGAAGTTTATTTGAATCTTATTTTTATTTTATTATTTTTTAAAATTTATATATATTTGACATCAATTGTAATCCCCATGTATTCCCCATCACCATATCACCAGTGCACCATCACCCCAGTCCCTTGTGCTCCCATCTGCCCTTAACCCTCCTCCTCCGCCCTCCCCATTAAATGTTCCCAATTTGTCCTTGTCTTTTCATTTTTGGTTTTTGTGTCTTTATTGTTATTATTATTATTGTTATTATTGTTCTTATCCCTTTCCTTGATCCTTATTTGGTTCCCTTATCTTATTTTTAAATATACATATTCAGTGCCTTTTTAAAAACTATTTTTTTTATTGAGATAACGTTGGTTTACAACACCATGTATGATTTAGAGGTATACAGTCACACCTTTTAATATAATTGTTATGCGAATTCCTATCTGTAAAAAGTTGGCAGTAAAATCTCTTAAAATAGATCGTCTGTATAATATAAGACCCAGTAAATCAACAGAAGTATGTGCATGTATTCATCAAAAGTCATGTAGTAGAATGTTTGTCATAGCAATATTTGTATTTATACTAAGTTCTAAACTACCCAAATACCTATCAAGAGACAAATGGGTGTGTTACAGTATGCTCACACAATGGAATACTATACATTAATGAGAATGAACACACTTCACTGTAGCTAACAATATCATACAAACATAAATTCTGAATTAGAAGAGCCAGATACAAAAGACTGCAAGTTGTGTGAGTCCAATCTAATAAATTACAGAACAGATAAAACTTATCTGTTATAGGTAAACAATACTGGCTGCCATTGAGAGACATTAATTGCTTGGGGCATAAACTGTTTGGGGCAGGTATTCTGTCATACTTGATAGGTGTCTCATCACGTGAATATACTCAGTTTTAGAAAATCATTCAATTTATGGACTCTGCTACTTTTCTAGACATATATTTTGATTCAATAAAAAAATTTAAGTGTTACCAATCACCTGGAAAATCAGATTTGTGCTTTTACAGTCTAGTTATTGGGACCACTTTCCTGCAAATGGCATAATTCACTTATCACAGCACTTAGTGACTATGATTTTGTCAACAACAAAAATAAAATAAGCACATTTTTTGGTAGAAATTTAAAACAAGAAAGTATGATACTAGGATACATTTGTGGTGTTTTCCAATTTGAAGAGGAGTTTCAGATACATTTTTTAATATTCTCCTATCTCTATACTTTTCTTAGCTTACAGAGATGCTATTCCTATCAAGAAACAGAAAGACTTTGATTATAGAAAGTCCATGGAAACTGTCTAAAAACAATATTTGCTTATGAAATTGTTACACCATTGTATAACTTAAATCATAGAAAAAATCTTTTAACAGAAGAAATCTGATAAAATTTATATATAATTGGCTGAGTGACTGTTGCTCAAATTAGAGGAAACCTCTGATAAGTATGGTGATTCTTTTATGTTCAGTTATCTTGAGACTAGAGTTATTTTCCATCATTTGTATTTTTGAATTAAAATAATTTTCTAGGCCTTAGAATGAATGGCAGAGCATCTTTGGAAAAAATGTCCTTACTTTTATATTTATTCATATGTGCTGATCATCATTAACTTTAATTGGGTATTTCATAAACATTCTGACTTACTCCTATCTAATTAAAATGTCAAATGCGACTCATCCTGTTGACAAGAGGATGAAATATGTAGTTTTCAGCAGGAAATAGAAGCTTGAGTTTGTGTGACTTAAGCCTTGATTTTGTCTTTCCCTATAGTTAAAATGAAAACATCTGTGTTTATAATCACTGAGGGAAAGAGACCTGTATTTCAACTACATGCTTGGAATTATGATGCCAGTTTTATTTCTCCTCAGTTGCTGATTCCATTAGACCTATCATCTCTGTTATAAAATTGAGATCATAGACATTTAGAGCTTTTTTGTGCTTTGCATATGCTAATACTTTGTTTTTTATTATGATTAATGAGATAAAAATGAAAAATAGCACTTGACTCATTATTTAGTAAGTTTTTACTTAGTAAGTGCTAGATATGGTGATGATGCTTCTCAGAAGCAGAAATAGATAAAATCATATTAGGTGCTCAATAAATACACTATGAATGAAAGTTATTATAAATTGTTCTGAAATATCCTCTAGTTTTATCTGTAAGAAGAAGAGGTAGGACTGGTCTCTGAAATGTATTTTATTTAATACATTTAGAAATTATCTATGGAAATGCATTCTAAAAGTAATGGCACAGTGATTTCTTCCCCATGCAAAAGAATTTTGTTCACAGTTCAATTTCAGGAATATTTTGTGACTCTTCTAAAATTGAAATCTAACTTATGATAGTTTTCACTGCAAAGGTACTACAGAAGCCTCACAACTAGTTTCCCCTTTGCTGGCTATAGCTAATTGTCTTTTATCATGCTTGTAATTTGTCACAACGAACAAATGACAAAGTACTGTTAACAAACCCCCATTTTATTCAGATTTCATTAGATTTTCCTGAATGACTATTTTCTGTTCCAGCATCCCACCCAAGATTCTATAGTACCTTTACCCACCACATCTCCTAAGGCTATTTTGGCTGACAGTTTGTCAAACTGCCATGTTTTAATAATTTTGAGACTACTAGGTAGGTACTTTGTATGATATCCCTCAAATTGAGCTCATCTGATGTTTTTTCTTGATTAGACTGAGGTTAATTTAAGCTTTTAGGAAAAAGATTACAGATATGGAGTGTAATTTTCATCATCTCACCTTCAAGGTACATAGTACAGTACGAATTATTACTGTGCGTATTACACTTGACTACCTGGCTGAGGTAATGTTTGCCAGGTTTCCACACTGTAAAGGTACTTTCCCTCCCTTTTACATTACATTCTTTGGAAGCAACTCACTGTATCACACATTTAAAGAATGGGAAATTATGTTTCACCACCTTGAATGAGGAATATACACAAGGCTATTTGGAGGATATCCCCCCTCTTCTCGATTTACTTATTTATTCAGTCATTTATTCATCCATTATTTCAGCATGGATATTAATTTTATATTCTTATAATTTTATGGTTTAAAATACTTTACAGCATGCTATTCTAATATGTTACTTATTTTATTGCTCAAAACAGATGATCTTTCAGTTGATGACTGTGTCCCATTGACATACTTACACCCTTTTGTTTTGAAGTGTCTTACTTTCTGGCACTTCAAAAGCTTGAGACTCATCTATATTCTCTGTCTCAGTCCTGCCATTTCTCAGAAGATTTCCTGCCTCAGAATCTGTCTTTTCTGCAAGGTTCACTGATTCCTTTTGTTGACAATGACATAAGAGGCAAGGATAGGACCTTTGGACTTTGTATATCAAAAGATACCTACAGGTCATTAAAAAGTAAATCAATTAACAAACTTTTATAGTCTCATAGTATATCTAATATTTTACTATAAAAGCATATTGGAAATTTGGCTATATTATAAAATTGAGATTTTTTTTTTGAAATATTTTTTTTTCATTCTGAAAGAATTGCTTTTACTTAAAATGTAAATTTATTAAGGCAAATGATAATCACCAGTGTTTAAACTCTTAAGAGGAGACATGTTTTTATGATACACATCAATATTTCACTTATATTGAAAAAATAGTTTTGAATAATTGCTCTCTGATTGCTAAAATTTTCTCTTAGAAAATACACTCTTTTCTGAGATTCCTTGACAATAACTTTTATTCTTTACACTAACAATAAAGTAAATATAAGTAAATTGAAGATATGAGATACAGATATTTAGTACAAGAAATCACTCACCCAAAAGAAAGCTATGTAGGGATTTTCCTGCTTTTATTACGAGGGAAAAATTAAAAACTTAAAAGCTTATTTATTGTTAATTTACAAGGCCTATTTGCAGAAATGCTTTTTTTCTTACCTTGATTCTATTTTCTATTAGAGAGACATAAGCATAGCTACTTACTTATTTACTTTAGTGTCAGTCTCCTTCAGAGCGCTCTTTAGTGCTTAATAGTTACAATTTTTCTAAAGATGAGTAAATAGATATCTAGTACTATTGTAAGTTAAAGAAGTGCCATTTGAGTTAAGATATTGCTCTGTAAATGTGTCTATTTTCTTTAATTTTATACTCAGAAATAGATAACAGAAATTGAGATGTGTAACCCTGTTTTCTGTAGAATGAAAATTTGTCACTAAATGATTTTTCAAGTCTCATCCATTTAGAAATTTATTAAGTTGCATTGAAACTTAAATTTAAGGGTCACACACTCTGTTATGTTATCTACAGCCATCATCAAGGTAGCAATAAAGAAAAAACTTGTTTTTCACTTTATGTTAGCCATAGAGATCTGGGCTAGGTTACTCTCTCCTTTGCAAAGTTGAAACATGTTTTAGGACTATAATATTACTGATTGATTTTGTAGTTTAAATATAATGATTGATTTGTTGACTCTCCTTACACTCTGGAGGATGAAAATTTGAGAATCAGCAAAATATTAACAAAGCAGAACAAACTACTATTATAATAAATGTTGATATTGTTGGAACAGGAGTAATTTCTCTTCTTATTTCTGTTATCACTTTCCCAATGCTCCTTGGGTCCATGTTGAACTGTTAGAGTCTATGCACTATAAACCAGCATTCATTTATGATGGTCCTCCTGATTTCTTAGTTGATTTTCCAGCAGACATTTCAAACATAAATGTAGAACTTTATGCTAAAGAACAGAATTCTACTGAAAGTGCCAACATAGGTTATGGAATTTATTTTAGCCAAGACCTGAGTTTATGCAATTTTGATAATAAATTATTATTTGGCAGAAGAGAAATATATTTATCATCCTTAACACAATCATTTATTCATACTGCTTAAGAGGAATTCAGGAGAAATATTATTTTACATGAAGAAGAAAACCTGAAATGAGTGAAAGCTGTAAGGAAAAGCAATAATTATTATACCTTCAGCAGTCCATCCAAAATTGGGGATAAGTTTTGAGTTCTCTTTTCCAACTGCCCCCTGTAGAGGCTGGGGCCATTTTGGGTGTTCAATTTTACCCTGCGGAGGCATAGAAGGCAGTGGGATAGGGAGAAAAGCACCTGTAAAAACCTGCAAACAAATATTTTGCTTAAAAACCAAACAACAAACTGATAAACATATCAAAATACATGAATTACTTTTTGTATTTGATATCAACACTAGTAGGTGTTATGTAGTTTATCATCGTCTTCTTGGAAGAAATTTTATAAGACCTGTTTTACAGCTTTGATAGCTTGCTTGAACATTTATTTTACGTTGCTGCAGATTACCTTAGATGTTCAGTAAGAAGCCTTTTGAAGATAGTGACTGTTTCTAAATTTAAAGATCCAATGCCTTCTTGATATATGAGCCACAGAATTTAAAGAAATGTGGTTTCGCTGACATTGATTGTAAGCTAAAGATTGTATATAATATCAGCTCATGTTTAATGAAAGATAATGGGAAAACATGAAAAACTATATTGTTTCTAAGTTATTGTTCAGTTTGATGGACTTTTGTCAGAATGCAGACTCAAACAAAGAATAAGAGGGCTGTTACTGATATGTTAGTTAAAATAAGTGATGTTATAGAACCTAAAATATTTAAAATTGGCAACATATTCACACACACACACTGACATACACATACATGAGGCTTTCAATTTTTCTTTTCAGGATAAATGAATCTGTTAGTAACTCACTTTGTTCTGTTACAGACAATTTAACATTTTTAACATTCAACTGATAAGATGTGTTCAAGTAAGTCTACTCCAGTGAATAGCGCAGCTCACTTTTTTAGGGCTTATTTCTTACTGGTTTTATCGATCCTTTCTTTTGACCTCAATTGAAAATGAAACAAAATATTAAGAAAGAAGTCAAAAAGAAGATATGAAAGTCAAAAGTAACATACTGACTATCTTGGTGAATTATGATTCAACAGAAAGTAGAACTTATGAGTCCAGAGTGAAATAGAGAGAAAGTGAAGGTTTTGCCCCCCTACTTTTGACACTAGAGAAGGCAGAACAGATGGAAAATAATTTGGACTTAAAAGAAATAAGAGGAAATTACTTTCATGACCTACATGTACCTGAGAGCCCCACTTCTCACACTCTGCAGGAAGGGAAGTCAAACAAAGAAGCAACTGATTAGGTTTCCCCTGGCTTTATTATTTTATGTTCCAATGTTTTCTTAACTGCTGTGACTATAGGACCACAGCATTTATATATTATGTACACAAAAAGTGCAAAGAGAATCTGCTACTAAAGGATTGATTTTAAGATGACGAAAAGGCACTTTATAAAACCTTAACAATGAACTGGTAAACGTAAGAGCAATTATTACCTCCAGATTATTTGACAGTCTTGAAATAGTTAAATAAATTAAAGACCAGAAACTGGACGTTCCTCTTGGATATACATATAAAGACAGTGAACCATAAAGAAGGGGTATTTACATCTTATTGTGCTGCAGCTTAGCCTTCATTTGGGTGATATATAGTAATGATTCCCTGAACTAAATGCAAAAGAAATGACTGATGATGCTTTTAACCCTCAAGAATGAAAACTTAATCATGTCAGAATAGTAATTCTATTTAAAATATTTCACAGGCCTTTGATGATCACTTGAAATCCTTCTTAAGGAAAGTATGCTTGTATAACATCTTAATAAATATGACTGGAAATATCATAACTGGCTATAACATAATTGGTCATAAAATTCTATGAAATACTACATATTCTCTGAATGTATTCTAGAACTCCTATTAATGTTAATAGGAATAACTAAGCTAGCACAAACAGAACAAGATGTTTTAACATCTAACACTTCAGAAACTTAGTAGTCATAAGCAAAATCAATAAGACTTGGGTCATATGTTATATGTGAATCCATCCTTGTAAATGGCTGTAATTTGGCATGAAAACAGATTCTTTTCTTGGCCTATCTATCAGCTTCTTTCTGGCTGTGAGACACAGTATAGAAGTAATAATATCATAAAACCTTATGTCATTATTCTTTAAGGAAAATACTATCTGATGACTAAATGCCCTATACTTTCTATCTGTTTGTCTTATAAAGTAGCATTTAGTGATTTCAAATAGTGTCTAGGAATGGGGTAGCCATAATTTATTTTTCTTGGCTTAGTCATTGACTTGCTTTGAGATTCCACTTAAGACATTCAGCTTTTCTATGCTTCAGCTTATGGAGCTCTACAATTTGTACAAAGCAGATAACATGACCTGTACTAATCTGATGAAAAAAATGAGTTTAAAATGTTATGGGGGTTATACAAGTGATATTTTTCCCCCAGAATGAACATTTTTCTAGAAATATTTCTATTATCCAAATATGAGGATGAACATTTGAGGCAGTACCTTAGATTCTTTCCATTGTTTTTAACTGTCAGCTGGTGTGGGGTTTCCCTCTCCTTTCCTATTGCTTTAGGGTAGCAAAACTCCCATTTGCCTCTTTTTCCCTGCTGCTACTCCTTATATATAGTATTTAACCTGATAATAGTTTATTGGACTGGATTGTTCATAATTTATCTGCTTAATGGCTTTGTTCTTTGTGCCATAGATTCAATAATAACAGCGACAACAATTTTTTGTTCTTGGTAAGGTGATATCCTGGTGAGGGCCAGAGAAAATAAATTATATAGCATAAAAGAAGGAAAATATATGTAAAATGAGTCAGTGAAGAGGATAAGAAATGCTAATGGAATGCATTGTACTTTTTAAAAAAAATATTTATTTATTTATGCATACAAGCACTGGGGTACAGGCCAGAGGTACAGGGGGTGAGAGGATTCACCAGATACAGAGCGGGAAGGAGAATAGGCTTATGGACTGAAATACACTTCTGAGAGGAGCAGCGGGTAAAGCAGGAGAGGTCTGCTGTGCCATATGGGTCACTCCCTGGCCGGGGATTGAACTCGTGCTGCAGTGGCTGCAGAAACCCCACAGTGTGGCGCTCAACCCCTTGTATCACCAGGGAGGCCTTTTTGCACTTTTAAGCAGAGTTGACCAGGAAGGCTTCTTGATACATTGGTATCTGACTCTCAAAGGTATATGGAGGCATTTGAAGGAAAGTAATTCTAGGTAATTGGAACAAGGTACTACCTCGTGTTGGGAAAGTACCTGATATATTTGTAGAATAGCAGGTGGGCCAGTGAGATTTTACAGCATGAGTAAGGAGCTAGCTGCAGTAGATGTGGCTATATACATGGCCAGTGAGAGGACTTTGGTCCTTTGAGTTAGATGGGGAGTTATGTGAAGGCTTTTGCTGAGAAGGATGTAGTATGAATTACATTTTTAGATAATCACTCAGCATGTTGTTTGAGAACTAATAGTATAGTAAGTGGAGGGTACAGATGGAAGTAGAAAGACCAGTTTGGAGACTATTGCTATAATGTGTTGGTGAGAGAAGGTGGTGGTTTGACCTGAATGATGGCAGTAAAGAATCAGAGAAATCATCAGAGTCTGAATGTGTTTCATGTATACAGACAAGAACATTTGCTTGTGGTTTGAAATTTTGGTGTTAGAGAGTATTCTCCCCAAGATTTTGCCCTGAGAATTCAAAAGAATAAAATTGACATAAATTTAGATATAACAAGGAGTAGGGGAAATTAGGAATTAGTTTTAAATATATTGGATTTGCAACACGTGTTATTGAATCAAAGTGCCAAATAGATAGTTGTATATTTTTACCTGGTGTTACAGAGAGATGCACTGAAGACAAAGGTTGAGTCATCATGCACAGACTGATGTTACTGAAAAATAAGAAACTGATTCAGGTCACTCTGAGTATAGACAGAAAATAAAATAGGACCAAGGGCTCCTGAAGCACTTTAACAGAAATAGACCAGGGAAATAAGGAAGCGTCGGCAAAAACAATACTGAGAAGTATTAATCATCACTGGGAATGACGGGAAATCAACAGCAGTAGTTCTTAGAAAGCAGGAGAAAGTGTTTTAAGGAGGCGGGTGTGATGTTTTATCTGCTGAGGGCCAAGCAGGATGATTACTGAGAACTGACGTCCAGATGTTGTAATACAGGCCAAGTAGTGGCTGTTACAATAGCAGTTTTGGAATAGTGATGGGGAGGAAATCCTGACTCAAGTGGATTCAAAAGAGAAAAAGGGAGGAATGGGTGACATTGCCCATGGACAACTCCTCTGTAAAGGGAAGAGTTTTTGTTCTGTAAAGAGGAGGGGTTTGGGAGTTACTGTAAAGAGATGTGCAGTCAAGAGAAATATCTTTAAATGTAAATTAAAAGAGTATTTCCAGGTGCTTGAGTCATTGCTATTCTGCATTTTTCTCCGTAAAATAGGAAGTAGCGTTATTTTAAAAATAGGAAAGACCTATTGGAAGTCTGAGGAGTGGAAAGAGAATAAAGGGAGAGTCATCGAGAGTGATGTTGAATATAATGGAAACTAAATCCATTTCTAGGAGGATGTATGTGAATGACTAAAATTTGAGAATTGCTTCTAGATCTTCATTCGGTTTCTTTTTTTGTTTAGAGTCATTCCAGGATTCTTATGATATTATATTCTCTCACACGAGTTTGATAGATATCAGGGATATTTCAGATGATAAAATAACAAAATTTATTTAATTAATACTCTTAGTGATCTTATGTTTGGACAGTCTTCTCTGTCTTAAAAAACACACAATCGGGCCTCCCTCGGGGCACAGTGGGTTAAGCATTGCACTATGAAGCAAACCGCAGCCACTGCGGCACGAGTTCGATCCCTGCTGCCGGCCAGGGAGGAGGACCCACATGGCCCATTGCTCCCCTCAGCAGTGTACTTCAGTTGGTCAGCCTGTTCTGCTCCCTTCTCTCTGTGGTGAATACTCTCACCTCCCCCACACCTTTGGCCTGTACCCCAGTGCTTGTATGCATAAATAAATAAATCTTTAAAAAAAAAAAACAGTCACAATTTCTGGGGACTTTTCCTTCTGTTGTTTGTGTTTCCGTAACATATACACTCATGCTTTATTTCTGACTTTTTTGGTGGATTCCTGCTGCATTTATCTCAGCTCAAGCCCATGACATCTGCTCCTGGTTGCACATTTTATATTCCATTTTTAGATGATTCTTTACTCTGTATTCTCATTGCCTGAACCTGACTTTGTGCCCTCATTATCTTTCACACGGACACTTGTATTTTCCTCTTGACAATAGTCTCTGCTTCTCATTGTCACATTCTGAAATCCAATCCACATGCTATTTGGAAACAGAACTGACCAGGCTTCTTTCTGCCTTAAAAACATGCAGTGGACGGTCTTGCCATTGTGATACATGCATTTTTACATTTCATAATCTTGGCTCACTCTCCTGGCCTCTTTTTATAGACCATCTTCTGGATACCATACTCATATAGTCTTTTTGCTCTTTTGCTAATGTTTGCTCACAGACTAAAGGGTATCTAGAATCCCCAAACTGCATGCTCTAATGGGGTCTTGTCATCTGTGTGTATAAAAACAAGTATACTCAGTGTGAAAGAATTTTAATAGAATTAGGTGCAGACAGAGGAGATAAGGACGAGTTTCCCAATAAAACATCCAAATTGCCCCTCCCATCGTGAGTAAAGGCTCAGCCAAATAGGATTTGCCCAAAAGACAGTTACCGAAAGTTTGCCACAAGTCTAAGGCACCTTCTGGCAGGGAACCACAGGAGGAAGGGACCAGCTAAGTGTCAGACAAAGGAGCAAAATTAAAGTATAAATCAAGATAACAGCATTGTCTGTCTTCCGGTGTCTCTCACCCATGTTTCGCTCTCAAGTGTCTTTACATGTCTCTCTTCCACGTGTCTCTTCCAAGCACCCCGAGTCCCTGATGCAAGTCCAAATTATACTTTCAGCTATTGTATCATGCACTCATGGATCTATGCACCCTCCCACTTAAATAGCTCGACAATGACTTATGTTAGTGTATCTTTTAGGGTGAAGTCTACTTCATTTTTTTCTTTTTGTTGCTGTTGCAGGTAGTTACCAGTTCTCTCATTTTTGTTTTCCTCTGTGGTTTTTTTTTTTTTTTCTATCTAGAACATAGCAAATACTTGAAAATTGATATTGACCATTTCTTGCTACTTTACCTTTAAATAATCATATATGCCTCATTATGATTTCTCCTGTGGAAATTTGAGACTTTTAAGTCATGGTGGAGAGACTCATATTTCCTTGAGGATCATGACGTCATGTTAATGGATATTCAGTCATTTTTATCTGATAATTTAGATGCAGAGTTGCTCTTAAGCCTATGTTCTAGCCTGACAGACAATCATTTAATTCCAGACTCATCTGGTCCCTCTGCCCCTTTCCTATGGTTCCCCACTAGAAGGTGCTTTAGACTTGTGGTAAACTTTTGAGTCTCAATGGCCTGGTTTTGGGCCAACCCTGTTTGACTGGTCATTTCCCTATGAGGGGGTGGGTAACTTTCATTGTTTAATTAGAAACTGTTATCCTTCCTGTCTCTCTGTTGCACACTAATTCTATTAAAGTTCTTTCCTATTGAAGGTCTTACACATTAAGAGTGTGTTGTGTCTTTATGCAGCTAGTGATAGGACCCACTTAGAGCATGCAGATTTAGGGATCAGTCTACTTATACCCTTAATGCCTAACAGATTGTTCAAAAGAAAACACTACAGTGATCAAGTAACCATTGGATAAGGTCAGCTCAGCGGAAGCGGGATACTATTCTTTAAGGCCAGGGGAAAATAACTCCCCAAGGCAGTTCAAGGATCTTTAGGGCTGCCAGTCCTAACACTGTCACAGACACAGAACGTGGGGAAAGTAGCTTCAAGGTTAGGTCTACCTTTTGACTCAGGCAGGACAAAATGCTCTGGCTCATGCTTGGAGTGAGGTCCTGGCAGAGCTCATATGTAGGCTTTGCCAGCAGAACTGTGGGAGTGGGGCCTTCCAGGAACAAGGGGTCACAGCACCAGCCCTAGAGAACCTTTGGTGTGAGACTGTAGCTTGGAGTGGCCACAGAGGTGAAGCAACCGTCCTCTGAGCCTGGAGGGTCTAGCATACTCCATATTGACCAGGTATATTTTGAAAATATTAATGCTGTTCTGTTAAGTTCCGAACTTATTTCACCTTTTTTTCTTTTCTGTTTTCTTTGCTATGAAATGAAAATTTTCTTATGCCTGTCTGACCGGTAAATTTGGAAAAACAAAGCTTGTTTGGTTTCTCAGGTTCACAGCTGGAGAGCAGCTTCTCTCAGGATGCTGTACTATTCTGTTATAGCAGTACAAGATAAGATGGTGATGATCTCCAAATCATAGCCCATTCTGACTTCCTAATCCAGCTGCTTCTCAATCATTCCAGTCATTATGTACATTTAACCACCATCATCTCATACCTTTTTTTCCTTTTATAGAAATTGTCTTAAATTGACTTTCTTTTACGAACACTTGCTCCCTTTTCAAACATTTCCACAGACCATAGCATCCTTTAAGAATATAAAATCTTTTTTTTAATGTTTCCACTAAAAGTTTATTTATTTTTTTAATTTTTAAAATTTTTTATTAATATAACGTATTTTAAAATTTACATATACTTGCCATAAATTGTAATCCCCATGCATTCCCCATCACCATCTCACCAGTGCACCATCACCTCAGTCCCCCATGCTCCCATCTTCCCTCAACCCTCCCCCTTCCCTACCCTCCCCCTCCCCTCCTTTGGGTGGCCCCAAAGGAGGATCAAGGAAAGGAATAAGAACAATAATAATAACAATAACAGCAATAAAGACACAGAAACCAAAAATGAGGAGACAAGGACAGAATATAAAATCTTTTAATGGCTCCCCATAATAATTAGGGTGAAATCTTAATGACAAGGTGTTTAGTGTTCACCATTTCTCTCTAACCTGACTCCATCTACTACTCCAGCCTTGTCTGTTACCTTTTTTTGTATTCCTCAGTCACACAATCCTTTTTCAAGTTGATTAAAGAATTCTCCTCTCTCATTCGTAATTACTAGGTGTGCGACACCCTGCGTACACACATGTGCATGGTACAATGTACATAGTTATTACCCTCCTCTGTCCCAGCTCCCCTCATCTGGGCAAGACAATGTACCTTTTTCAAGTATTAATTCAAAGCCATATCATCAGGAAAAACTATCTAATTATATGTGTACTTCTAGTACAGAATTTAGTGGTACCTTGTTTTTATTTTTATTTGCATGTATTTGTAATTCTTTATTGGTGTGATTACTCTTTTCTGTACTTAAATATATTTCATGCAGACTAGAGCTATATTTGCCTGCAAGGTTTGAATTTTAATTCAGAGCCAAACTCAGTAGAGTGCTTAGAATAAAGTTAGCAATATGTGTATTGAGTGAATAAATGTTATCAACAAAGTGCTAGTCTCAGTATTATACTTCTTCTCTATCAACCCATTATTTCAGTTTTCTGCTAGGCAGTAGAATTTAGTAGTGTTTATAATTAGCATTATTAAAGGGCGGGTAGTGGCTAGTGAGTTTAGAAATTAAGTCTTTTGCTAGTAGGTAACTATTAACGAATACTAGTCTATTTAAAAAGTATAGTTGCCTTTGACTTGGCTTAGTGTTGGCTTAGTTTCTAAATATTTGTACAACTAAAAGCTTAAGTATTAACATTCCAAATAAAATCTTCCAAGATCCTGATAGAAGTTTTCTCACACTTTAGACCAAACACATCTTCATCTGCATGGGTATTTTATTGAGCACTTTTTCCATCCCTACCTCCTTTATGGACAGCTTGAGTCCTGTTTTTTTTTTTTCTGGCACTCCATTTATCTTTTATGCATTCCAGTAGGACTACTGAAACTCTACTTTGGATAAAGGAAATAGAATAAAAACACAGTTTAGTTCACTCATCTCTGTTTCTTTCTCCTGCTTCCGTACCATTGAGAAGTCCCCTGTGGCTCTTCTCCTCCCCTGCAGATCAATACCTCTTGTCTTAGTTTAATGAACACTCCCACATTGATCTCTCAGGTGCTGTGTTACTTTATGACAGGTTTCTTGGTTACAACTGGCTCTTCTTCACTAAGTCAGTGGTGCACCCTGCCATTCACTATGCCAAGAAGGGTGCAACAATGGGGACTTGATTCATCAGATTAATGGGTGATATTGCCCCTCCCTCTAGAAAGGAACAAGCAGAATTTTTTCTTTTTATTCTTTTCACTCCATCTTTTGCTTTCATTCCTAGAAGACTTGTAAAAGCAGTGTAAGAATGGTATGAAAGCGCAGCAAACAGAAGTTATGAATCTTTGAAGGTTTTTGAAACACTTCTAAAAACTAAAGTTACAATAGCCTTGTTGGTTATTTTTATTTGCTTTATGTCTTGTTACCATAGAAACAAGGTGCTGAATAATTCCTGTTTCCAGGAAGATAAATCAGAGGTACCTACCTAAACCCAACAAGTTACTCTGTTTCTAAGAACAATGTTCCCATCTGAATTGTCCTGTGCTGGTTGCAAGAGAGAAATGAAGAGTTTGAGTGGAGCTATAGTAACCCATGATGATGGTCCTCCATCTCCAAACTGAAGGGGTTTTTATGAATTCCCATGATCTTAAACACATTTTATTCTACCTTTTGTACAGCTGACTAACAAAGCAAAGCTATGAACTAAGATATACTAGATCAATTTTATTTTCTGCCTCAATTATTTCATTGCATTTCCTGCATTGTGTTCCCCCAAAATGTGGTTGAGGTCCCAAGTAAAAATTTTCCCCTCACTGCTTGCTTAAACTAATTGATAACTCAGTTATTTATTTGATAGAACTGGTTTCTTATTAGGTAGGTTATGATTTTTTTTTTTCAGAAAAATAGATACTAATTTAGCACAGAAAAGGGAAAATGTCTACTTCTCTAGATTTGAAGCAAAGATAAAGACTAATTCCAGGGTTGAAATTCAACACTATTTAGCACCATAGAAGTTCAATCCTACAGTTTCCACAATTATCACTGTCATTTCTTCTCTATATTAACACAAAAGATTCCTAATATCATTCCACAGCTGCCCCTGAAAAGACTGAAGTTAGATCATACCACTTTTTCTCAGAACAATTGACTGACTCTCCATGTCACTGATAAAGTCAGTATCTCTATAAGGGTCAATGAATTCTTACATGGTCTCAATGGTTTGTCTTAGTCCCTTTTAGCTGCTGTAACAAAATATCACAGACCGGGTGGCATATAAAGCACACATTTATTTCTTCAGTTTTGGGGGCTGGACATCTCAGATTTCTGTTCCATGGTTGGGAGAGGGCCCACTTGAAGATTGTTTTATACTGACTCCTCACTGTATCTTTACAACGAGGAAGAAGCGTGAGGAACCTCTCTGGGGTCTCTTTTGTAAGTGTACCAATCCAATTCAGGAGAGTTCTAACTTCCTAATTATGTTTCAAGCATCTTAGCTCCTGACACCATTATATTAGATATTAGGCTTTCAAATTAGATATATAACTTCCACCAAGGGTAGGTAGAGGAAGGAGAAAGAAATATTTGCAACGACAATACCAAGTTATCGCTTCCTTAATTCTACCCAGACCTCCCAATAAAAAAATGCATCTAAATTCTGATTGCATATTTAGTGCTTATTCTTATTTCATATGATCTGGTGTCACTCAGAAACTACTCTATTTGGAGATAGAGGGGCTGTCTGCTCTGAAACATTTTCTTGCATCTCCTGTCCATTTGCAGTGATAATTTTAGTAATTAACTTAGAGATATACAGATAGATATACGGATAGAGATGAGAGAATGAGAGGGAAGAGAGAGAGAGAGAGAGAGAGAGAGAGAGAGAGAGAGAGAGAGAGAGAGAGAGAGAGAGAGAGAGAGAGAACGTTTGAAATCATTTAGATAATAGGGGTTATGCTCCTGTCCAATTCTCTCCTAAATTATATTGACTTTGAGAAGTTTCCACAATCATTCTGAGCCTCAAAATTTTAGCTGAAGTTGGGCATAGTAATGGATTAGCATGAGAATTAATGTAAATAAGAAATATGAAAGTAAAATATGAAAATCCTTGACACACAGATTGTTTAAAAGCCTTTAATTTTTGGGCCCCCCTGGTGGCGCAGTGGGTTAAGCAATGCATTATGAAGCAAACCGCAGCCACTGTGGCACGAGTTTGATCCCTGCTGCCGGCCAGGGAGGGGACCCACATGGTGCAACAGACCTCTCCTGCTGTGCCCGCTGCTCCCCTCAGCAGTGTACTTCCCTTGATCTGCCTGTTCTGCTCCCCGCTCTCTGTGGTGAATCACCCCCCCACACACCTCTGGCCTGTACCCCAGTGCTTGTATGCATAAATAAATAAATCTTTTAAAAAAAGCCTTTAATTTTTTTAGATTTTTATTTTTTTTAAAGATTTATACAAAAACTGGGGTACAGGCCAGAGGCGTGGGAGGTGAGAGGATTCACCAGAGACAGTGGGGAACAGAACAGGCTGATCGACTGAAACACACTGCTGAGGGGAGCAGTGGGTATAGCAGGAGAGGTCTACTGTACCATGTGGCTCACCCCCCTGACCAGGGGCAGGGGTCAAACTCGTGCTGCAGTACCTGCAGTTTGCTTCATAGCGCATTGCTTAACCTCCTGTGCCATCAGGGAGGGTCCAGAATTTTGATTTGTTATCATTCATTTATTCAAGCACATTTCTAGTATTTACTATACTCTATATTAGGCATTCAAATCTTAGACATCTTTCCAGATATTTGTATTTCATTCCTGGATATTTCAAATATAATTCTCTTTTTGCCTATATCTGAAATTCAACCTCCCATCAGCCCCTCAATCACCTTTTTGTTAATGAATTGAAATTTTTTCAGTAATTTGTAATGAGATCATTAGCTTGTCTTCATGTGTTCAGATTCAACATATGAGTCACTTTGGAAAATAGCTAATTTCTGTGATATAACAGATTATTTTTAAAAAGCAGACTATTGTATATAGTCAAAAATGTCATTACTTCTTTCTTACCTGGATTGAAATACATCTTTTTTTAATTTAGTTTACTCCTCCATGGCTCATAAATGATTATACACATACTGGAGATTTTTTTCTCCCTGACAATTCATTACATTGAATGGCACATGCAATATCCCATCTGTCTTTCTAAAGACACATCGATATTGGTCTACTTTGATTGAACTACCTAAGCCAGCAATTCATTAACCTGTAACACACTGGGCCTGTTGTTTCATTATTGCTCCCTTAATGCTTCCCTGTTATTCAGAGATAACATAAAGTTTTTAGTTTTCTACTTGAATATTTAGCTTTATGTAACAGAATCATTTTCTCTTTTCTTCAAGTCCTAGGCTATAGTCTTTAGATACCTGGTTATAAGTAAGAAAATCTGCCAGTCATATATGATGCTAATAAATATCAGTTTTTTCATCGACTTTTCCATTGCCATTTACTATACTTTCTCTATTCTTCCTATGTATTTTTAATTATTTTTTTTAATATCTTGGTAGAATGGCTACCAAAAGATTCTTTATCTTGTTGCTAATACCTTGATTTCAAAATGATAGTGTCTTTAGAAAGGTATATCATATATAGTAAAGGTATATAATATATTATAAAAGACTATGAGGGCCTCCCTGGTGGCACAGGGGTTAAAGACTTTAACTCATGCTAGCCACTGCAGCATGAGTTCAATCCTTGCCAGGGAGTTGACCCACATGGTGTGGCAGACCTCTCCTAGCTCACTTGTTGTTCCCCTAAGCAGTGTATTTCAGTAGATCTGTCTGTTCTGCTCCCCACTCTGTCTCTGGTGAATCCTCTCACCCCTACTCCTCTGGCTACACCTCAGTTCCTGTATGCATAAGTAAAATAAATCTTTAAAAAAATATGACAATAGTTTCAGAAATTTTTATTTTCAGAGGGAAAAGTGAAAATTTTTCCTTTAACTTAATTCTGATTTTTGTGGAATATTCATATTCTGATGTATTAACCAATATTGACTAAAGCAAAGATATTTATTGAGTTAAAAAAAAAAGACAATTCAGTGCAAAAGGAAATAAAATAGAGTTGAATCTAAATTGATGACTCTTTGAATATAAAGTTTCTTTTCTTTTTGGAAAGGTATATCTTTATACCTTTTGGAAAGGTAAAATCAATTTATTTAGTTTTAAGAAATAAATTCTAAAGAAGTTTAGTTATGTAATTAATATGTGTTATTAATTAGTTTTCCATGATTTCTTTTGTATATATAGTAACTAGTATGTGACCAGTAGACAAAACTTTATAGACTCTATATTGCAAAAGGGTACCAGACTTTTCAATTAATTAGCAAATCACTTTTTCACATCATTTTTGTGGAAAAAGTTATACAATAAACCTTTAGGTCATAAAGACAGTCTTTTATTCAGTATTTGATGAAACAAAGTTAAAAAAATAATGAAGATGTTGACTTTCCCCAACTTTTATTTCTTTGAAGAGCACAAAGAACAAATGTCTAGAATTGTAAGATTTGTTGTTTGCACTGAATATAAAATATGATCATTGAGTATATTTTCAAAGATTTATGTATTTATGGATACAACAGGTGGGGTACAGGACATATACTTGGAGGTGAGAGCATTCACCAGAGACAGGGTGGGGAGCAGAACAGGCAGATGGACTGAAATACACTACTGAGGAGATCAGTGGGTGAGACAGGAGAGGTCTTCTGTGCCATATGGGTCACTCCCTGGCCAGGGACTGAACTCGCGTTGCTGTACTGTGGATGCTCTACAGTGTGGCACTGAACCCACTGCGCCAACAGGGAGTATTTTGTTTTAAATCATGGCCTCCTCTAGTCATCAAAGTAAGGTAATGGTCACCTACACTAGTCAGGCCTAACACACAGCAGAAGTACTTATTGTTGTCTCCTCTTTCTCAAGGCCACCAAGGAAAACCAACACCCTCATATTATTCATTGTGCTCTACAAAATCATTTGCAATTTTCCGTTTTTTAATCCTTTAGGCAATACATTTGTGACAGAGGTCAAGATCTCATTGCAGGCACCTCGTGACTGAGTCAAGAGACACAAAGTCAGGAATTTAGGGCTACATACACTCGCCCTGGTTTCATATCTGTTTATTCTATCAAAATAGTTATAATTTTTTTAAAAAAACCATATCTATTTGGACAAGAAAGGGCTAGAGGTAAGTTCTATTCATCTCTTGGATGAGTTTTTGCTATAGAAAATGGGAAAGAGGTTGTGATAACACCTGATTTTATCAACCAGACTCTGGTCTCATTTGAGAAGTGAAATGTGTTATCGAGTCTTGGTTTTATGTGATCCTAAACTCTCAGGTGAGAGGTTACCCTTATTGTTCCATCTGCTTACCAGGACGTATTTTTATGAGAAGTTTGGTCTTTATCATTATATAAATTGGGTAAAATTATTCACATTTTAGAACATTTCACTTTATCTTTTATATTATTCTTCTTGCTTCTGGTCGCCATTTCTGAATAGAATTTTTGAGCAAGTGGTAAAATGGAGATAATAGAATCATAGGAGAGTTTTCTGGTCTCTTAATTTAGAAGAAACTCTTGAGAAAATCCCAAAGGTTTTGAACTGATAAAATGGATATATAACTAAGGCATCAGAGTACAATTCAGAACAATATTCTTTCCAATTTTCTGAGCAGACGGTTAAGAAAAATTGTCATTCTTAATCAATTCTGCAAAAGCTCTGAGGATGCTGGCCTTTATGCTAAATACACTTTAGAATCAGATTTTCTAAAGCCACTATCATCAGACTTAGTTAGAACAAGTGCTTTTTGTTTTAATTTGATGCTTTTTTTTTCTGATATCAGTATTTTCAGAGAAATGAAATATTATATGATTATGTGACATTACAGTTAGACAGGTTGTCATTGAATATAACTACATGATAATTCTACTCTCTTGTGCTCACACAAATCCTTACATGCACTTAACAGGGTGAGTTAGCATATCAACAAAATGAGTACAGGATACATAATTCAAATTGGGCTCAAATCCGATTATTTTATAACACTGTAACTTGAGCATGCTAAGTAATTTCTCTTAATTTCAAAATTTTGTAATGTGGAGGAAAGTATCTGTGGTGATCATGTGCATTAAATTAGAATGTATGAAAGTTCCTATGGTGCTTGACAAATATCAGAATTTAATGCATGCCATTTACCTTCTTTTGCCTTTTTTCATCATTATCTCTTCCTTTTGTTGTTTTTCTCCATCCTTCCCCACTTTTTAAAATTAATTTAATTATATATATTTTTCATTTTTGTACAGTGTATATTTCTTGTTCCTGTGAAATTTCCACCACTAATTCACCCATGCACCATCACCGTAGTCCCTTGTGCTCTTCCCCCATTTTTTTTCTTTTCCCTCCTTCTCCCTTGCCCTAACCCTAATCTTAACCCATCTTTCCCTCTTATCTGTTCTCCCTTCCTTCCCTCTTTCTCCTCCTTCTTTTGAATAATCATAAATTTCTTACTTAATGGTCAAAGTTCTACACAGTCCGATTTGCTTTCTTTCCCCAGTCTTTCCAATAATGTCTTTATCAACATAAACACCATTCTCAGAAGGATAATTCATATACTGCTCCCAAGCATGGTTTTTGTTATCCTGATACTGCATTTTTGTTCATATTTTCCTCATAAGAAGAACATTCCTTCCAGTGGAAAATTTTAGACTATGCTAGTATCTGCTCATTATTGTAAGTCTTCAAAGGTCATAATGACAAAAGACAAATGAAACAAATAGTCTTCTCTGTTCTTTTTAAACGAATATGATCATATACACTAAAGTTCTAACTTAATTTGACTTGCACTATTGTATGATTCACAGATGCATTATATATATGAAGCAATTTTATAATACTTTGTTTTTCTAACTAATCATTATAGAAATCAAACATGATAGCTGGTTAAACATGTTTAGATAAGAGAGATGACTTGCCCCAAATCAGAGATTTTGTGGAGGCAGAGCTGAAACACCAACCAGGTTTCCTATTTTTAGCAATCATCTAACTTATGCAACTGCAATTTGTGTTAGAAATGTAATATCATAATATCAAAAAGTAGTATATTATAAAATCCTTGAAAAGGAAATTATATATGCATATATATTTGTGTGTTATAGTGCATCATCTCATTCATGTATATATCATATATAAGGACAATAGAGCAAATAGGATCATTCTTACATATTTCAAAAATGACAGATTTGTAAAAGGATATGAAATTATATTGCATTGTATAATTTGTTCCTTTCTTTCCCCCAGATATAAAAATCACCGTGGATAAGAGAAAGGGACAGAACTAACTTTGTAATAATTTCTGTAGGTACAAAAACGGTAATGCAATAGGTAGGGAACTGATCATTATGGTTGTGATGATATACCTTGAACTTGCCTTCAGATGATAGTTATAGAGAATCTGAAGTTGAAAAAATATATATATTTAATTTTTCACTAAATATTGACCTTGGAGTGGATTTGCTTTTGTTATTCAGAAGTACATTTTTGCTTATTTTTATAATGCTGAACATGAACTATATATTTCCCCTTTCATTAGGGAATTGATATTTTCAGTTGGTGATATTTGCCAGTTCATTTGGCTTATATTTTGCTAAAATAAAGATGTTATACTTTATTGTGAAGATAATTTTGTAGAGCATTGAGTTTCTGAAGGGTTGATAATAAACAAACATCAAACATCACTATTCCCACTGTCATCTTCCATCTTTGTGTAGACAAACACACATTTGAAGCATATAATGTTGTTATGATACATAGTTATTCAGAGCACTCTATCTTCATGTGACCAAGGTGTCATTAAGGGTAGAAATAAATAATATCAGAATTTGAGTAAGGGTGAATGTTTTCTTATTTATATATGCATAGCTTGAGTTCAGCTAGACTATAAAAGAAAATTATTTTACAAAAAATCATTTTTAAGCAACTGTTTGAGAGTTGTTGCATAGCAACTAATTGTTTATAGAGCAATACCTAATAATACTTGACCCATATAACATTGCATCTATTTTTTAAAATTCAAATTCTATTTTCTAAAGAATCAAGGTAGGTTATTGTAGCAATGTGAACATTTTAAAGATGAAAGTTTGTCCTCTTAAATTGATATTGATGAAAATTATATTCAAGAGACATTTTTTTTCTTAGATATGCAAGTCATTTTAAAAGTGTTTTAATGCAGAATGATATTAAAACAAATACATTATATTAACTGAGATTTCTGTGTTGACCTAAAGGATAAAATCTTGATTGCTAGCTCATCATTGACAAAAATTTGTTGATGTAATCATCCCTGTAAGTTTCAGCAACAGCTTTTCAACTTTACTCTTACATACAACTTTACCATGTATTGAGAAAAATTTTCTATTCCATTGTGTATTTCAAATTTAAAAATATTCAAAATTATTTAAAATAAATTCATCAATTCTCTTGATTGAAAAATTAGGATATTAACATATTTCAAGATTTTTCATTCATAGGACTATAAAATTAATAGTAACAAATAATAATTATTGGTATTGATTTCCACCTCCAAGATGACAACTAGCTTTATGATTGTTAGGGATTCTTTTTTTCTCTGTCCAGGCTGTTAAATTCATGCACATAAATAACACCCACCAAAAAGAGTACACAATGTGGGGCCTCCCTGGGAGCACAATGGGTTAAGCACAGAACTATGAAGCAAGCACAGCCACTGCAGTGGGAGTTCTATCCCTGCTAGAGAGATGACCCACGTGGAGCCCCAGACCTCTGCCTTGCTCGCTGCTCCCCTCAGCAGTGTATTTCAGTCTGTTCACCTGTTCTGCTTCCCTCTCTGTCTCTGGTGAATCCTCTCACCCCAACACCTTAGGCCCATACTCCAGTTTTTGTATGTATTAAAAAAAAAAAAGAATACACAGTGTGGCCATTAAACTTAATAAAAACATGGAAAAATATCTCTTTACAATTCCTGAAATATAGCATATAACTGATTCAATTTGTATATCAATCTTTGTATCTCTTTTCAGATATTGAAATGATATGCCAGACATTGAGTTTCTGGATTTTTAGTTCCTTATGGAAAACAGCCAAAAACTCTTTCTTATTTTTCTCAACATTTCTTGAGTGACTAGAGCTAGTTTCAACTCTGCAATAGAGAAAAACAGGAGAGTGTAGCATTATCTTGAGGAAGATGTCCTTACTCAAAGGCAGTTATTAGTTAATTCAGAGGGAGATTATGCAAAGTAAACATTGATTAAGGTCATAGTTATATAACAGAAGGTATGGAACAAATTTTCAGAAAGAACAAAAGTGATAAGGCTAATAAGTGAAGTCAGATTAGGATTTATAATGAATTAAAAGAATTGGGAAATAAAGAGAGTTTAACAAACACATTTTAGAAGAATAAATATATTTGTTTCACAGTTTTCATAAGAAAAAATAGCATAAATAGCATATGAATTAGAAGCAATATGGATAAAGATGACTTAAGAATATTGATTTCCTAGCACTGCTTTAACAAATTACCAGTAATCTACTAGTTTGTACAACATAGATTTATTATCTTTCTGGAGGTCAGAAGTCCCAAAATTGGTCTTACCAGAATAAAATCGAGATGCCAGCAAAGCTGTGCTCCATCTAGACACTCTGGAAGTGAACTGCTTCTTTCACTTTTCCACTCTCTTGAGGTTACCTTCTGTTTCTATTGTCTCATCTCTTTTTCTGACATGGATGGTCCTGCTTTTCTCTATGAATCCTATAATTACAATAATCCAGAATAATCCAGAATAATCTCCCTAGCTCAAACACATAATTTAATCACTCTGCGAAGTATTTTACCATAAAGCAACAATAGGTTTGGGGATTAATATGTGACATCTTTAGGGGTCATTATTTTGTGAACAGAGTGGTATGAGGTACAACAGGTGTAATTTGAGGCAGCAGAGTAATGGAGTAAGTGAAGTTAAAATACATCTATAGTGCTAGAGAAACAAAAGTTTTTAATGAGGAAATGTTCTAACTCAACTCTTCTAGTCACAGAACTTTTACTACATATGATGGACTAGGAATGATGAGTGAACTGAAAAACATGATGTATAGTTGTTCAAATTTGGGAAGGTTTTTGTGTGAAAAAAGAGGCTACAATGCCATTCTTCAAGATTTATAAAGGTCTCTGTCATATGGAGGCTTGAAGATAGTTCTATTTGTCTCACAGATCTAGAAACAGCACCAGTAAGCACAAGTGTAGTGTAGCAAATCTTTGAGTCAGTGTGAAAGGAAACATGTTTCCTTCCTTATGTGTTTCCTTTTCTAAATATCTTCAAGCTTGGGACTCATCTAACCTTTTATGGGCATGGGATATGGACATTTATTCATAAGACAAGAAGTTAGATTAAAATTGAATCTCAACTTCATTCAAATATTTTGATATTACTATTCTTTGATTTTACAATCCTTATGTTTAGAACAGAACCACTCTGGAGTTTATTGTTATTAAACTTTGCTCTTCTCACAACTAAGAACTGGTTTATACCAGTCAGTATTGATCTTAAATAAGATCTTTAATCAGAGTGAATCAGAAATAGAATCAAAGGATCTCTATAAAAAACTCATATGGTATATTTTGAATGAGGAATTTATATTTAAATGACAGAATATAAGGTAAAAATCTTTTTAAAGATCACACTTTGAATAGCCTATACAAATAGAAAAGGAGCGCTTTAAAGTAGCAAAGAAGATGAGAAGAAATTCATTTCTAAATCTTAAGAGGGCTACATAGTAAATGAAAATTTTATCCGCTCTCCTTTGTAAGATAGTTGCAAATACTGTACTAGAACATTAATTTATTGAGAGGAAGTGCAGATGGTGTTTATGAATTTTCTAAACAACATAATGTGCTTACAGAATATTTTATTTGGTGAAAATAAATAAAACAGTTGCATCCCTCAATTATACCAATGAATTTTGAGAAACAACATGAAATCTTCGTTCAAACTAAAGAAATTGAAATGCTGAGATAATGTCTCTATCTGGCTCTGTTTTTCTGTCCCTCTATTATTAAGTCTTTAAAACAGAATTTTTAAATTAATTGTAACCCTGAAACACTGAGTGTAGTAAAAAAGAAGGAAGGAAAGAGGGGAGATAGAAGAAAAGAAGGAAAGAAATAAAAAGGAAAGATATTTTTGAAATTCTCTTATATAAAAATTAACTTGATGGAGCATAGGGAAAACTTAATAACCAACAATCATTAAGTAATTATGAAAATAAAGATTAGAAGTTATGATAATACTGAGACTTAAACATAGTGGAAAACTTGTAGAATAAGAAAATTTTCGCATAATTTTTGGGATGCAGAAGTGTCTCATGTTTTACATTAATGCATGAATGTTTTGAAAGAATTAGACTTGCACACAGAGATGAAAGTTATTCAAAATACAATTAAAGAAAAAGAGAGAATAAGAAGACAACAAATGGTTAAAAAAGTTAAATATAGGTAAAGGACAAAGGAAGAATAATATTGTGCATTATTCATATCTAAATGTCATATTTCTCCAATAGAAAATTAAAGCTTTATTTCAAAGTTTCTTTGCAAAGATGTAAAATTCATAGTACTTTATAGTAAACAAGAATGTCTGGGGTGATAGATAGTCTAACCAGTTTAGATATATACAAATATTTCTATCGCATTATATTTTAATTGAGGAAACACTGATTTACAACACTGTGTATCATTCAGAGGTACAGGATCACACCTCTTTGTGTGTACATTATTCCATCACACCCACAACCAAGAGACCCATAATTCTCCAACATAGCCTACTGGACCCCCTCCTCCACTTAAAGCTTTGCTTCCCTCTCTTCACCTCCCCATCTGTTAACCTTAATTCTACAGTCAGAGTTCTAGGTTTTGTTTTGGTTTAATTTTATCTTTTCCTGTTTTTTCTCTAAATTCCACAATGAGTGCAATCATCTAGTATTTGTCTTTTTTTCTACAGATTTTTTTTCATTTAGCATAATTCCCTCAATTTAAGTAACATAACATTAAATAACTTTCAAGTGTGCATCATTAAAAGTCATCATTCAATTCTACATTAAATTCAGCATAAAAGTCCAATTCTATCCTTCATAAGGGTATCCCCTTTTATCTGGTTTCTCCTCCCCTGTCTGTCTTCACTGATCATAACAACTAACTAGTCCAGTAGTCTAAAACTATACTTTATTTTAAAATATCAATTTTTAAGAACCTTCCAGAGTTCTGCATTGACATGATTAGTGGATGAATCCTCATGGAAATGATTCAAGAGATATTTTTAGTGGCGAACAAATGATTAAAGTAGCTTCAAGCCAATCATCTGTATCTTGAAACTCTTTAAAGCTACGTTCTGTTTTGTCAAAGAAGAATTCAAACTCCAAACCAAGAAAGAAACCAGAATGAATTACATTCACTCTTTCTATTAAATAAGAGAAAAAAAATCACAGACCAAAATGTGCTAATATGATTTACATTTGTTGAAGTTAAAAGAGAACTGACTACTGAATATGGTAATGTTTTAACTTGTTTCCATATTAAGTAAAAAATATCATATGTAAACAATAACTTGGTTTAACAACATGTCTATGGTTAAAGTGTCCTAAAAAATCTCTTTAGTTAAAAAAAAGATGCCATAAACTTTATTCTAAAAAGTATGTAATTTTCAAATTGTGAACTATATCTTAAAAATGGTATATTGACTAGAATTTAAATTGATTCTTTGCAAGAATGATATTTTATACAATTTAAAAAATTAAACAGGGACCTCCCTGGTGACAAAAGGGGTTGAGCACTGCACTGTGGGGCTTCTGAAGCTTCTGCAGTGTGAATTCAATCCCCCGCCAGGGAGGGGACCCACATGGCACAACAGACCTCTTCTCTCTTGCCTTGACTGCTGCTACCCTTAGCAGTGTACATCAGTAGATCCACCTGTTCTGCTCCAGGCGCTGTCTCTGGTGTCTCACCCCTCCCCTCCCTGATACCCCCCCAACCCCCATGCCTGTGGCCTATACCCCAGCTCTTGTATGCATAATTAAATGAAAAATAAAACATGGCTGACTGTCAATATCTTTTGAAGACATAAACAAAGTTTTTCAATTTTTATTAACTATCATTAGTGATTTAGAAATAAATTGTGCGTGCCTAACCTATTCAATATGAGGCTCTATTTAAAGAAAGATCCAAGGTCACTACTGAAGTAGGAATGAAGAGGTTGAACATTTAAGTAGTATTAAATTCATGTACAATGTGAAATCAATTTACCTTTCAAGTCCACCATGGAGTAATTAATCCTTTTTGTTAGGAATAATGTAACAAAAGCTATGACTGCAAACTCTAGCACGTACACACAAAGATTAGGTCTATGACAAAGAGTGAGAAATGAAATTGAGAATGCTCTCTTAACCATCTGGGTAGAGTTACTTTTCATTACTTAACAGGAAGAAACAGAGTTTGTATTAGTTATCATAGCAAAAGTGTGAGAACTAATCGTTTAAAGTTCTATTAATAACAGTGTGAGCTTAATCATTTTTATGAAGTTTGAGTTTAAAATTTTTTTGCATATAGACCTGTATGTGGAAAGCAAACAGAACACATTAGTCACACCATTTTCTAGTCATTGGATGAATAAAAACATTAGATAAATAAACCCCAGAATGGGTAAACCAGGAGATAAACCCTTACATTGTTTATACTTCAATTTAAGCTTGAATAAAGACTAACCTGTATATTCCAAGCCTACACTCAAACATTCTGACTCCATATATAAAAATTAGTCAAAATAATGGAATCTTAATGAGTCTTACCTCTCTTTGTATGCTGTTATTCACCGGCTAAACTAAAGAATTAAAATTATGTCCATAAATAATGACTGACTTTTATATAAGATTATTGTGAATATATTTTACAAGAAAATATTTGGAAACATATTGTTTAACGTGGAGTTAACAGTTATATATTACTTGCAAATAGACAGATCATGGGAATGTTGGGACAACAGATGGTCTTTTCACCTAAAGACATTAATCTTAAGGAAAAGAAGTCATCCATCAGTTACTCTGAGCAGGTGGTACTTTCTTGATCTCTCTGCCCTCTACTCTCCCCCCCACAGAGTAAAGGCTAATTGAATTTTCCTTAAAATGCTCTTATGAAAACTGGTCAACCAAAATTACATACTTAAACATTCAAACATTGCAAATTAAGCAAATTGGATTTGGGTAAACAATCTTGCTTCCTAGTCCAAACTGGGTGGTTTCAGATCTTATCTTGAAAATGAACTTATAGTTCTATCATTGGTTTTATAGATAAAGATACTAAAACCAGGGATAATTGTGATTTTACTAAGAAAATAGAGAAATTTGATAAGGATCTACTAGTTCTAAAACATTGTTGTAATTTTTAACGTTATTAGGGTATTTGATTTTAAAGTTCTTCCCTTAAAAATGGAAAGTCATATTCCTTTGATCATCCAGACTACTGGTTAAGCTTTTTTCTCACCAACTCTGTTATCAAGACATGGTGGGAAGACCATGAATAAGAAGTAATCAAAAAAATATGTTGTGTGATCCTGTTGTTAACTAATAATTTTCTGTAGCTATATAAAGATGAGAGCTATTTACTTGCTGAAGCAGGAGTCAGAATATTAAATTTCACACTTTCTTTTGTGAAGAAGGTATTTGAGAGAAAGGCCTAAGGCGAGGTATTAGAAAGAAATGAAAGGATGCGATGAAGAGAGAGAAACTTTATTTTTTTGGGGTGTTTTAAATTTTATTATTATTTTTTTTTTCATTTTTTTATTAAAATATTTTAAAATTTACATATACTTGCCATTAATTATATTCCCCATGTAATCCCCATCACCATCTCACCAGTGCACCATCACCTCAGTCCCTCGTGCTCCCATCTTCCCTCAACCTCCCCACCAGGTGTCCCCAGTCTGTCCTTGTCTCCTCATTTTTGGTTTCTGTGTCGTTATTGCTGTTATTGTTATTATTATTATTGTTCTTATTCCT
>JAGFMF010011939.1:346363-436548 GCA_019455555.1 Galemys pyrenaicus | reverse complement strand
CCATCTTGCATTCCCACCAGCAGTGTAAGAGAGTTCCTTTTTCTCCACATCCTCGCCAACATTTGTTGTTGCTACTTTTTTTGATATGTGTCATTCTCAATTGGGTGAGGTGGTATGAGAGAAACTTTTTTGAAGATTTTGATAGTGTTGTTCCAGGAGGAGAGTGTGGGCACTTGGTGCTTTGCCTGCTTTGGGCATATCCAGCACCAGCTGTACTGAAGCCATTTGCTATTTCTCCAACCCTTTGCTGTTATCCAATTGGGCTGCTCACCTCACATGGCACACAAGAGAAGTGGTCGTTTGACAGAGATACATGCAACTGAGGATGGTAGGCACTAATTCATATACTTTCCCTTTCCCACACTGGAGAAGTTGCAGGCTGAAAGGGTCTCCCCTGCTGAGCTACCTTAAGAGGTTTTTATCTTTAACATGATATTTGCATTTCAGGTTGTTTGGAATTTAGAATTTAGTAGGGTTCATATTGGAATAAAGGAGGAAATTCTCAATTAGTCTAAGTACGTAGATTCTCTAGAGGCAGAAATGGAGTACAAGGATGGGGAAGAGGTTGTGCAGGTAGAGTGAAACAACCACTTATCTTTTTCAGTGTATACATTCTTGGATATTTCCTTGCTCGACAGCATGCTGAAGGTCCTCTGCTGGGTTCTTGGACATTCAGAGATACTCTTATTTACAGGTGGCTGTAAAAGGTGTTGTGTGTGGAAAATACTATTGCTAACTCCTATACTACCATCTTATTAGTGTCTCATACCTCTACCTCACCTCATTCTGAGGTGTTGCTGAAATTGAATTCTTCCACTGTCTTTGAAGCTAGAGAGCACTGTCAACTATATAGAAAAATTGGAATATTCATTGACTTCCTCTAGGTCTCAGTTTCCTTATGTTTGAAATAGTTAAATGTTTTACTGAATTTATTGGGAGGATCAAATGAAATGATATCTAAGAAAAGATTTCAATAAAATAGCTTTTCTAAATTAACTTACTAATATTTAGAGTGAATATAGAAATATACTATTGACTATGAATCAAATAGATGTGTTCAAATCCTGTTGTGAAAATTGGATGAAAACACAGTAACTTTCTAAGAAATAAGTTCTGGTACAGAGTTGCTGTTCAGTATATGGTAACTTATTGTTAAATTCTTTGTCAGTTGCTCTAGGTTCTATAACTTCATGTAAAGGATAATTACCCTCTTAGATTAATTGAGGGTTTCCTTTTTAACTATAGCACTAACATTGTTGAGTTCTAAAGGACTCATATCAAGTAATTTGAAATGCTATAGTAAAGATAAACTGTATTGGCTTAAAATAATTTCCTTCTTAGGTGAGTTTCAAAATTTATGATACATTTGGGGAGAAGAAAATTCTTTGTCTGACAGCAAAAGATGGGCAATTTTTATTTGGGCACATCAGAAATGTCAGTATATAGAGTTTCCCAGGTAAAATTACAGCAATAATTTTTATTGTTAATTAAATTGACTTTTCAGGTAGATTTGAAAGATCATTTTCATTTTACAGATGGCACTATTAAATGTATGAAGATCACAGTTTGTCAATGATTTAGCAGCAGGTTTGTTTATAATCTATGAAAAAACAGTAGGATGTTTTCTAACATTACCTTGTGTCAGGAAACAAATAACACATTATCTATTGTGAAGCAGATGTCAAAACATAATTTTAGCATTGTTGACACACTTCTTTTTGTATTGGTGCGTTGCTATGATAACAGTGATGTATGAGACTACCATACTGCCTTGGTTCTTTTAAAAGGATCAATGGTCTGTGAATACTCTTTTTAATATTTATTTATTTATGCATACAAAAGCTGGGATACAGGCCAGAGGTGTGAGGGTGGTAAGAGAATTCACCATAGACAGAGTGGGAGCAGAATAGGTACATCTACTGAAGCACACTGCTGAAGGGAGCACGGGGTGAGACAGGAGAGGTCTGCTGCACCATGTGGATCAACTCCCTGGCCAGGGATCGAACTCATGCTGCAGTGACTGCCAATAGCTTCATAGTGCTTAGACTTAACGCCTTGCACCACCAGGAAGGTCTTGTTCAGTGAATATTAAGGAGAGAGTTCAAATAACTGAAGGCCAGAAATGAAGTCAATGGAGAAAATAGAGATAATTATTTTTGATAGGTAAGAAAAGTGTACTTACTATACACACCAGGCATGTAGTTGGTTTGCACATTAGGTGGTATTTGCAAACATTAATTTATTTACCTTCTAGGCTAATCATTTAAATTGCATGTTATTTTATATCTGCATATTTAATATATACACACATGTAGATGCACAACTATAAACACATTTACATACGTAATATCAGTACATTACTTTGCAGGTGTTTTCAAATATAAGTAATATATTATTACAGTATAGATATGCAATGTTATAAAATTGTTTAATTTTAATTCAAGTAACTTCACAGGATAACATGTGAAGGCTAGGAGAGGGCATCGGTGGGCAACAGAGGGAGTCAGAATCTGCACATGTTTAGAAAGTTGAAAATGAATTGGATGTGGAGTGTCAGAATAAGAGAAGAATCTACCTGGAATCCAAATTTTGTTTTGCAGCGTAGCCTGGGAAGAGTGTCCTTTGCTGAAGACTAGAGTTCAGCTGAAAGGACAATTTGAGGATGAATGGGAATCAGAAGTGTAATTTCGAACACATTATATTTGATATGTTTTTAGTTATTGAAGTAGCTAGCTGGAAAGCCGTTAGGTATTTGAGTTCATGATTAAGAGAAGAGGAATAAGAAGGAGACATATAGTTTAAAGGGATCATATCAATTGATTTTAAAGCCATGAAACAGAAGAGATTAAAAACTGGGAATGAGTCAATAAAGAAAGTGGGGATTCAAGGTCTAAGCCTGAGGATCACTCCCAAGTTCAAAGTTAAGTAATAGGAGAAATCTAAAAGATGACATGAAAAAGTAACTACTTGTGAAAGGGCACCTAGAATCCAGACAAAAGTAACATAATAAATCTCTAAGAAAATATCCATATTAAGATGGTTTTCTATGAAGATTGCTGTGCACTGCATACTTAATTCTCAGGTGAGACAGTTGTTCATAACAATACCTGATTGAGCTTTTCGAATTTTGTCCTGCTGAATATTAATAAGAACAGACAGGTGTTTCTTGAGAAACACTACACCAGGAATGCTAATTGTATGTAGTATACTTAGTGAACTCCGACCATTCTCATTCTGGCAAACTATACCGTGGACATCTGCATTAATAGTTCATTGTTATTGGTAACCACTAAAGACTAGTCTCATTTTCCTATGATGGGTTGATATGTTTTTCCTTCTGATATTCTCATACCAATTACTGTGTGTATTAAAGTGAAGTTTCATAAATTGCCTCTATTAGTCGATTATAGAAGCTTTCTCTCTCCACAGCCCTCTACTAGATACTGGATGCCTGATTTATATTTCAACTGATAATGTCTTGATTTCTTACTATTGTACACAAATCTGTAACCTTGGTTATTTTGTATCTGTTTCTGCAATCTGTTTATCAGTGACAAACAGGATATTTTACCTATGAACTAAAAAGTATATTTACTAATGGAATATAAACTAAATTAGGATTTCTTTATTGGGCAGAAACTTCCTTTTTTAAAGATGTATTTATTTATGCATACAATTACTGGGGTACAGGCCAGAGGTGCGGGGGTTGAGGGGAGTCACCAGAGACAGTGGGGAGCAGAACAGGTGGATCTACTGAAGTACACTGCTGAGGGGCAGTGTATGCAGTAGGCAAGACAGGAGAGATATTGGGCAGAAACTTCTAATATATTTCCTGTGTTGCATATTAGATTTCTTTCACTCATAAATTCAATGAGTTTCTAATTTGTAAACACATTAATCTCAATATGACATAGGGAACACATTATCAAACTTGTAAGCACATTCTAAATCAAGCAAAAGTTTGCATTATGTCAAACTCCACACTCTTTCTAATGCCTCAGGATGTCTCTAGCCTTCGTCTACCAGACCAACATAAAGAACAAAAAGAAGTCAAAAATATGCCTAAATATTGGTGATTTCAATCAAAAGTTCATCAGCTCATACTCTTAAAAACACATTTTAAATAAATGATCTTTCTTGAATCTTATGATTATGAATCTATGCTCCATTTCCAGTTTTTAAAATTTTATTTATGCATACAAGATCTGGGGTACAGGCCAGAGACAGGGGGTGGGGGGGAGAAGGAGAGGAGGTGAGAGGATTCAACAGAGACAGAGCAGGGAACAGAATAAGCTGATCTACTGGAATAATGCTACTGAGGGGAGCAGTGGGCGATACAGGAGAGGTCTGCTGTGCCATGTGGGTCCCCTCCCTGGCCAGGGATTGAACTCATACTACAATGGCTGCCGGAGCTCCACAGTGCAAGTGCTCCACCCCTTGCACCACCAAGGTGGCCCCGATGCTCCATTTGTAATGCAATTCATATGGAAGATATTTCTTTTGATTGTCATTATATCACCAACCTGAGATAATGAAATTACTTCTCAAATATAGCCAGTGCCATTATTATAATACATGGCGCTAGTCAGTCTTTCTGAAGTCTTGCAATCACAGTGGAAATCAAAATGAGAGGGCTTTTTCTTAGGAGTAGGGGATTGTGAAAGTTTACTTTTAGAAAAGTCAGAGATAATTTAATGTAATGTCGAAATTTATCCAATAAGGAAGCTGAAATATAGTCAAGCTACCCACCAAAATCCAGACACCCTGAATCTTGTTTTTACTGCACTATACTGGAGTTTATGCCAAAAGAAGTGATTTAAGTAATGTGACATGTATGATAGTTGCTCATGTGATCCTATGTTGATCTGCTTCTGCATGAGCACATGGAAAACCACATTAGTTGATTAAGCCGATCTTATAACTGTGTTTGACAAATGGGTTTTAAGCATAATGGATATTTGTCACCTCTGGGCCGAAGCAATGGAAATTCTCAGTAAGAGTTTCTCCAATTATTCAGTCTTTCTCTTCCTTTGCAGCAGGTGTCTTGGAAGAGTTCTGTGGCTCTGGCAGAGCCACAAGTTTGAAGCAGTCTGTCTGCATTCCTGAAGCTTGAGGGCAGCTTTTCTGGGCTTTGGTAAGTGAGAAATAAACCTTGGTTGTATTGAGTCATTGAGATTCAGGGTTGCTGTCTTCCCAAGCCAAAACCTAATCTGTCCCAACTAATTCAAATACTTAGAGATGGTAAGGGAGGGTCATATCTTTGTGAATAAGAGAGTAAAAAAAATAGGGGGTGATAAAGTATTAAAGCACTGACTTTAAGGCAGATGCAAATAGACAACCTTGAAATCTAGGAAATGGTTATTAAAAATTGAAGGCATGCTTTGTGGGACCTGATACTACTGACCTGACATAAAATACTTTTTATACACTTTTAGGATTTACTTCATCTTCTACTCAACTCCAATGTCACATTTAGGAAAGGAGAAATGCATATTAAAGGCATTAAAATAGATTTCTTTCCTTGAGTAGGCACCACCTGTTCTGTGCATAGTCTCGCTTTCTCTTTTTAAATTTAGCAAAGTGTACTTGACAAGAATTTTCTATCTGTGGAATGCTGTCAATGAGAGAAGTGGATCTGCTTTATTCTGGGGAAATGCTATTAGTAATGATAGTCACAGATCAGCAACACTGTAACAAGGTATTGCAGGATAATCAAATGATGCCTGTGGAGTAGCAGAGTGATTAAAGAGTCAGTCATTGGCTCTTGGAGAATTTTATCAGTCTGGTTTCAATAGTGTGAACATACGGAGGTATATATTCCTATTTTTAAGTTCGCATGTATCTAGCAGATTGAGCATTAATTTAAAAAAATGAATTATTATGGAATCATTTCATGACAAAAACACTTGTCACATTGTGTACTTGGTCAAAAATGATGGTTTTAATATGCTTTGGCAATGAAAAAAAAAAAGCATATTAAAGAGTTGCTATCCATGGCTTGATGGTTCTGGCAGAGGATGACTTTCATGATATAAAAGCTGAATAACTGGGACATTTGATTTAAACTATTTTTTTTTATTTTATTTATTTTTGCATAGAAGAACTGAGGTACAGGACAGAGGTGCAGAGGGTGAGAGGATTCACCAGAGACAGAGTGGGGAGCAGAACAGGTGGATCTACTGAAATAAACCACTGAGGGGAGCAGTAGGAAAGACAGGAGAGGTCTGCTGTGTCTTGTGGGTTAGCTTTCTGGCTGGGGATCAAATTCAGGCCTTTGCAGTGGTAGCACTGAGACTTAACTCCTAGGCTACCAGGAAGGCCGTATTTTAAAATATTATTAAAGAATTATATGATTGGTCTCTCCCTCGATATGAAGACACAGCAAGAGGCCACCAGCATGAGCCAGGAAGAGGACCTTCATCATAGTGTGATGATGCTGGTGACTTGATCATGACCTTCTAGATACCAGAACTGTAAGAAATAAGTTTTTGTTGTTTATAAGCTGTCATATTTGGTAGAACAGTTCAAATGGAGTAAAGATCACCTTTTACAGAACTTTTGGAATATATTTCTTTATAAAACGGTATCTGGATACAGGCCTTATATGAAGTTAATCTGCTTCTTAAAGATTGCCTAGTGAATTTACCTTCTTTTTGGAGTCATCCTAAATTGATAAAATCTAAAAAAAGCTATAAAACTTGCCATATAGTACTTTTCATTAAAAAATGCTCACTTCTAGGATTGTGGATTGAATTATTGACCCTAATTCTTATATCTCTGTCCATTTTCATTGCTATGCAAATTTGCAATGTACCCCAGAAATAGAGGATTATATTTCTCTACACTTTAAGAATCTGCCATATAATTTGCTTCAGTCATTTTTGCATGTTAATGGATGGCTCACAGATGGGACTTTAAATGTCATTATTATTAGGTACTTCTTTTTGTGCCACTGCAATGATTTGGAAAAGAACTTGCTTTTTCTTGTAACTAAAGAGAAAAATCAAGAAAATATGTGGAATCTCAGATACTGTCCAATGGGTAGCTATCATAAATTGGCAAAGGGCCAGTACAGGAAATGCAGACGAATTACTGTTGCATTGTTTTAAGCCACTGTGCATTAACATTATTTTATCATAAGCATTATGGCAATGGTTGCTGACTGATAAAGTCACAAGTGTGACAGATTTTTTGAAATGAGAATGGGCCTGCAGGTTGCCTAGGGGTTATGCCTCAGAGCTGTCATTGCTCTGGCCTGAGTTCTATCCTTGGCCAGGGAGCTAACCCTCATATGGCACGGCAGACCTCTCCTGTCTCACCTACTACTCCACTTACCAGTATATGACAGTATATCTGCATAATCTACCCCCAACACTATCTCTGGTAAATCCTCTCATCCCCTGCACATCGGCCTATACCCCAGTTCATCTATGCATAAATAAATAAGTAACTAAGTAAATATATAAATAGGAAAAAAAAAAGAAATGAGAGCTGGGTCATCTATCTGGAACAACTCAGAAATTCTTGAGATGTCAGAGAATTTACTGTATTTCTCTACTACTCTATCTTCATGTTTGAACCACGAGAAAAATCATGAAAGGGACCATCTATATTTTGCCTTATTTGCTCCTGAGGGCTGGTATCTTTCTCCATTTTTTCAGAAGTGGATTATTTTTCTACCCGATACTTAGAACTTTAAATCCTCTTCATCTTTTAAAACTGTCAGATAGGACTTAAAAAAATCCCAGATACTTTAAAAATATTTGGATTTTATTATCTGTCCTTTGACTTAAGACACTTTAAGTCTCATCTACTAGACAAGATGCTTTAATCTTATATTAGATCTTGACTATACCTAAAGCTCCCCATCGCCCTGCTGTGACATAAGGTGACCAGAGCTAGCTCAGTATTATATGCAGTAATCATTTCTTACTTTACCTAGAATTCACATAATTGAAATTAGCACATGGATACTGGCAATATCATCCTATCATCTTTTACGATCTATATTTTTCTTCATTTCATCCAGCACTCATTACATGAACTGCAGCAGATAGTTTATTATTATAAAGCATCTCTAGTCCAAATCTGTTTTACAATCTGACATATATGGTGAAAGTATTCAGGAGTCATGAGGCTCACTCTGGGAAGCTAAAAATAAAACAGCTGAAAAATCTCATAATTTGTTAACATTAGAAGCGATACAGTTAACGCAGTTCTAGGAAGAGAAAAAAGAGAAACTAAAATGATCAAAGTCAGAAGAGCAATGCTTGCCATCTGCTTTCCAGATTTACTAGAAGCACATCTTCTGACTAACGGGTGGGTTTATGTGGGATATTATTGTGAGAATCACTATAAGATATATAACATGAGCAAATGGAAAAGCAGAAGGCTATCCAAACATATTTGAGCTATACTCCTTTAGCAAAAGCTGGCTCATTTTATAATTTTTGAGCTGTCAGGGAAATCCTGGCAACAAGAATCCAAAAAGAATATAAATTTCTTTCACTTTACAAAAGCTTTTCTTTAACAGAACATAATATATGTCTGTAAGATTTTATTTTGTGGTATAATTTTAAATTATTTCAATCAAATAAAAGTATACTGGAATAACTCCAGTGCATAAATTTTGTGTTTGTACATATTTAATCATCAGTGATAGTTTTTGAAATCATCATGTATCATATTTTAAAAAAGTAAGCTAAGAATATGGAAGGTTTTTCAGAGGCAGAGAAATATGGATCATCTTGGGGCCAAGACTGTTTTAGAACTATTCAACTCTTTAAGTTCTAAATGAACACAATTAATATTTTGGTTGTTGGGAATTTTTTTTCTCCAAGAAATAAATGCCTAATGTCCATAAGAAACAAAGATATTTGATACTCTTTTAAAAAATACTTTTTCTTCCACATTTCTCATTTTTACTATTGATTAGTTTTGTACAGGTTTTATCAAGAATCAACAATAGGATTTGTAAATTTCTTCTTTCTAGTTAAGGTATTCTGTTTATAGTGATAGGTGCTCTTATATGTATTCTTTATTTCCCATTACATTTCCTCTTTGCTTCATAGTTTCTCAAAAGAGACATATCTTTATTATATTTTTTCCTCTTCTAATACAGGTATTTAATAAAATAAATTTACCTAAATATATTGTCAACTAAATCTCTTAATTTTTCTTTTAAGTAAGACTGGTTTACAACACAGTATTTGTATTCAAAGGTCAGATACATGTCAACAAACCACACTCACCCCCAATGGACTCTTAGTTTTCTACCATAGTCTATTTTGTCTCCTCCCCCTTTTCTCTTTCTCCTTCCCCTCTTGTAACATCAGTCCCAAGTCAGATTTCTATGCTTTATTGATACTCATATTGAAAGAGAGTCTTGCAGGATATAACATTTTGGCTGGCAGTATTTATCATTAAGCATTTTGAATATATTATTACATTCTTTCCTTACTGATAGTGTTTCCTTTGAGAAGTCTGATGTCAGTCTTATGGGATTTCTTTTACAGATTGTCTGATTCTTGAGGGGAGCAGCGGGCAAGACAGGAGAGGTCTGCTGTGCCATGTGGGTCCCCTCCCTGGGTGGGGATCAAACTCGCGCTGCTGTGCAGCGGATGGTTCACAGTGTGGTGCTCAACCCACTGTGCCACCTGGGAGGCCCCGAGAGATTGTCTGATTCTTTTTCCTACTCACTTTCATTATTCTCCCTTTATCTTGAACTCTTGATAGTATTGTAGCTTGTTTTTTGGTGTAGGTCTCATTACATTTAGATAACCAGGTGTTCGTTTAGCTTTATGAACTTGTGTATTTATTTGATCTACCAGGGTTGGGTATTTTTTCCCCTGTTTTTTTAAATATCTATGTTTCTACCTCATTTTCTTTCTCTTCTGGGATACGTTTTCCTTATATTTCCTTTTCTAATGGAGTCAGATATGTCTCAAAGTTTTTTTAAATTTTTTAAATTTTTTGGGTAATCCTCTTTCTTCTGCCTGTTTCCTTTGTGATCTTGAAGGCTTTGAGGGTCACTAATTCAGTCCTCACTTTGGTCTAGTCTTCTTCCATAGTGTTCTGATAAATTTATATCCTCTACTAAAGGAAAAAGAACAACAATAATAATAATAACAACAAGAAAGAAACAAAAACCAAAAATGAAAAGACAAAGACAAACTGGGGACACTTGGTGGGGAGGGAAGAGGGGAAGGGTAGAGGGCAGACGGGAGCACGGGGGACTGAGGTGATGGTGCGCTGGTGATATGGTGATGGGGAATACATGGGGATTACAATTGATGTCAAATATATGTAAATTAAAAAAATATATATTAAAAAATTTTATATCCTCTACTGCCATTCCCTTATATCTTTGTTTATATCTTCAATTTATAATTTCTGTCCAGTAGTTGTATTTCTCATGACATTGGTTTTTTCTGTATTTGCCTCCATTTTTCTGAATTTCTGAAACATGGAAATTTTGAGCTCCTTGTTCATAAGGAATGCAAAATCTTCCATATCTTTGTGATTGGATTCTGAACAATTGTCTTCTCCTTGCACTGTAATATTACCTAAAGTTCCATATTTTGTGACTTTCTTGTCTGCCCATTTTACTGTTTTAGATTTTTTCCTCCTAGAGTTTTATCCTCTTCAGTAGAAGCTTCAGGGGAAGCTCAAAAGTGTATGCTGGGGGAAGCAATTACCAACCTGACTCCCCACACTGGCCACCAGCAACCAGTATGCCCTCTGCAGACTACATTCTCTGTCATTAATTTTAGACTCTGTCGACACACTCTGGGCATAGGCCCATAGATTATATAGAGGGAAGTGTGATGGGTGACATTACTGACTTTCCAAGCTTATGCAGTTGACCCTGTCTGCAGTCTCCTGCTGAGTATGTGGGCACCAGAAATTGCCATCAGTTCCAGGTCTGTGCTCCCAGTGATTCCCAAAAGGGGACAAAAAATAACTAACTAAATAAAGAACAACCTACTGGGAAGTGTGAGTTCACTATTGTGATTCAAAGCTCTTGTCTCTGCACACAGGAGAGTAGTGAGTGGACTCTTTGGCTGCTCAAGGTGGGCATGGACAAACCTGGGAGCCCAGAGACTGGGCACAGACAGACAAGTAACTCTTGCCATGCCAACACTAGTCTCTAGCCATGCAGGTACTCATCCTTCAAGGGCTGAACAGGTTATGTCGCTATTGAGAAGTATCCACTCTCTTTCCTGGGCCAGGAGCCATAGCAGAGTCTGGGGGACTGGTGCCATCCCAGTGAGATGGCAACATTAATGAGTTCTGTTTCTTGGTTTTCCTTAATCTTTCTAATGATTTCTGGCTCTATTTCAGATGTCTCCTCCATAATTTTAGTAAATTTTACTTTTATTAGAGCAATAAAATGTTTAGAGCAAAAGGGAGAAGGAAAGATTTCCCATATACACCCTGTTGTTACACATGCAATTTTATTAACATCGCCATCTAGAATGCTATATTTATAACAACTGATAGACTTATATAGACATTTCATATTTACCAAAGTCCAAAGTTTACCTTATAGTTAGCTCTTAGTATTGTATATCCTGTGGGTTCAGACAAATGTATTGATATATGTTCATAATTTTAGTACAATAAGTGTATTTTATCTGTCCTAAAAATGCTCTGTGCTCCCCTATTATTTTTTTCCACCATCTTCACCACATCCTGTCAACCACAGACCTTTTTACTGCTGCCATAGTTTCACTTTTTCCAGAATGACATAAAATATGTAGTCTTTTCGGATTGGCTTCTTTCACTTAGTAATATGCATTTAGGACTCATGCATATCTTTTCATTGCTTAATAGTTTTTTCCAGTGGTGAGTAATATTCCACCAGAAAGATATATTATTATTTATTAATTTATTAATTTACCTGCTAAGGGCATCTTAGTTTCTACCATATTTTAATTATGAATAAAACCTATATATGTATGTTTTTGCATAGCCATTAATTTTCACCTCTCTAATTATTGCCAACATTGTGTGCCTATAGTATTCTAGATTTTAGGCATTCTAAGATATAAATAGTAGTATCTCATTGTTTCAATTTTTGTGTTCCTCTAATGACAGCTGTGAATATCTTTTCATCTGCTTACTCACCATCTGTCTAAATTGTTTAATGAAATGTCTTTTAAGGTTATGAGGGAAGCTATTTCCAACAAACCCAAATCAAGGGCTTTATCTTCATTTGGACTTGACTTATATAGAAAGATTTTGGATCTTGATTTCTGACTAATGACTGTAAGACTGTAATAGAATGAGGCTTTTAATATATCTTCAAAAGGAATTTCAATTTTGAAAGTTATTTTGAGTTCTATGGCACAGTTCAGTATGGTACTATTATAAGAATTTAACTGACTAAAAGCTTTCCTTTTCTCAGAAGGCCAAATGCTTACTTTGGAAAGAAGGATAATTAGATATTTGAAATGACTTTGTATTATGTGTGATAGAATATTTTATATCATCTGGATTCCTAAGTTGTTTATGTGGGAGGAATCAGAATTTTTTTTTGTTATTTGTATATATTCTGAGTTGGTGAAAACGATAAATATAATTAATAAAGGAAGTGTGGATAATTTGCTGCCAGCGTATAATCATAGCTAATTTATAACATAGTCCTTGGTCTCTCTGACACTCCTCCAAGTAAGAGATGGGGATCTTTGTTCTTTCCCATTGAATCTGGGTGTATTTATACATTAAAAAAGGAACATTATACAGTTTCTTTTGATTCTCTTGGTGCATACACATTGACCATGCTATAAAGAAGTTGAGATGCCTACACTAAAGTGTTATGTGAGGGTGTTCTAGCTGATAACCATAGGAGAGGTCTCAGATGAATGTTAGTAACAGCCACTGGAAATAAGAGCGGATATCTCTGTAGTGATGTACCCCAGCCTTTATTATTTAAATACATGGAACTCTCAGTGAGCCCAGTCTACCATCAGACCCTGAGAAATAATAATTAAATAGCTATTTTTGTTTTAAGTCACTAAGGATTTTTGTATTTGTTATGCAGCAATAATAATTAGAACACTTGATAATAAATAAGACTTTGAGATCAAAAATGTGTTTTAATGCTAAGAAATGGTAATTGTTTTTTGGCAATAGTTCACTTTACTGACAGTTTATTTTGTTTTCTGATAGAGTATTAATTTGCTTTGCCAGAGAGCCTCTGATGATAGAATATCAGATAATTATAAAAATTAGTAAAATGATTTGGCACTTATTATCATGTTTTGGAAACCAGGTAAGGTGGAACTTATGTTTCATCTTGTAAGTTTCAAGGTCAGTTCATATGTTGAACAGTTGTCTCCTAAGTATGTTTGAAGCATAAAATCTTATAGAAAGAGGAAGGAAGCTCTATGGGGTGCTATAAGGCTACCAGGTTAAACAATTTTAGAATCTTTGAATTTCTTTATATTCTAAATCATATTGAGTTTGAAAATGTGGCTTAGTTTCATTATTTTAACTGTTAAGTTTACTAAGAACTGATTTTCAAAGTTGTTTAGTTTGTCTCATGTTTCTGATATGTCTATTCTTTGGTTTTTCAGTTTTTGTTTGATCCCCGCCAACTAAGATACCTTACCACTTTTCTAATGTGTTAGGTCACCACGTTTTGTGTTCAAATAGCTTATTCTGTATTCCTAGAAAATGCTTCCTTTCTTCTGTACATTGACTGTTAACATAGAGTTTATAAAGCATTTTAATTAATAAATCCACTCTTTCCCATTGTGAATTAAGTACCCTTTCAAGTGGGTGGAGAGCATAGTAAACTCTAGCTCAAAGAGGATCTGGATTTCACCTACAAAAAGCAATCTGGTTTTAAAATCTCATTTAATCTTTATCTGGCATTACAAAAGCTCAAAATCCTATACACTGCTTTCAAGTAGAAAGTAATGGAATTTCAATTTTGCTACATAGATTTCTTAGTGATGCTTGAAGAGTTTGATTTAACTAGATAAATGAATTAAAGGTTTGAAAAAGTAAGTGCAAGGAAAGAATTGTGTATGTGTTATTTAATATATAGAACATTTTGGATAGTACTTATTTATCTTTAATAGAGGTACAAGAAGAATTTGACTTACTTCCAAACACGTTATTAGGTACAGGAAAAAAATGCTGACAAGTACTGAGTACATTTGGAAAAATTTTCTCAACGAAGTTGTTAAACAGATTTCCACGGAAATTAGCATTTTCTATGGAATTACATAAAATCTGGAATGGAAAGAAATGTGTATGCTCAGAGATAATTTAATGTCTCTAATTATTTTTGCTCATATTCTACCAAAAATTTGAAATCTGTGCCCCCTCTCACATGTGTGTAAGTTTCAGCTAAAATTTTCCATTATAAGTTTAAATAGTTTCCAGGGATATAACTTTTAGTATATTAAAAATGTGGCCATTTAAAAAGAATTGATTGTATCACTTTCAACAACATAACCAATGGGATCTAAGTACCAGATTGATATGCTATTTTTAACCATTCAAGTTTTAAAAAGTGACACATTAGTAACTTTCATAACTTTCTATTTTTTACTTACCCTTGAAATTTATTTCCATTTTATTGCCTTTAAAGACTGGTAGTCTAATTGTTTAAATTATTTTCAACCAATTCATCTATATAAAATTTCTTCATAGTGAAATATAAGTTTTAAGTGTATAATTATTTTATACCTACATATTTAATGTTTAATATGTAATTTAAAAATTTGTATGTATAACTTGATGTCAATTTACTATCCTATAATTTTTTATGTAGAAATAATAAATTTATTTCTTATATATATTAACATCTATATGTTTCAATTTAAAGTTAGTTTGTTTCCTTTGACAAAAAGCTATGAAGAACTACATCTATTTTCATTTTTTAAAGATTTACATCTACTTTCAAGATTTATAATAACATTACAATTATAATGAATACAAAATTAAACAAACTAGTGGTTTAATAAATAATTATTAAAGATAAAAGGTAAAATTTTATTGGGAATAAGTCAAATTGATTCTCAAATTTTATGTAAAATATGTAAGACCTAAAAGAGCCAACATAATTTTGAAGAAGAAAAAATGAACTACTGATACTCCTCTTGTCAGATTAAGTAATAAAGCTGTAGTAGTTAAGATGTGATACTTATATAAGAATTAGCATGATATTTATATAAGAATAAGAACATAGATCAATGATAATAGAGATCTCATATATAAACCCACATAAATACAGCCAACTCATCTTTGAAAAGTGAAACAAAAACCATTTATATATAAAGTATAATCTTTTCTATAAATGGTATTGTAACAACTGAGCATCCCAACACAAAACAAACAAACCCCAAACAGTCCAGAAAACAAATCTTACACATTGGCACAGACCTTAAAACTTTCACAAAAATGAGCTCAACATATAGTCCTAATTATAAAATATAAAACTATAAAACTTCTAACAGACAACAGGGGAAAATATAGGTAACATTGGTTTTGGTGAAGAATGTTTACATATAACACTAAGAGCACAATCTATGAAAGAGAAAAGTGATTAAGCTAGCATAATATTGAAATAAAACCTCTGGGCTGTGAAAAACAGGGTTTGGAAAATGAAAGGCTAGCCACAGACTGGAAAGAATCTTAGCAGAACATACATACGAAAAAGAATTAGTATGCAAAATATATAAAGATTCTTAAAACTCAACAATATGAAAACAATCTAATTTAAAATTAAAAATAGAAATGAACATATATTTCATGAAAGCAGATATAGAGGTAATAGATAAACATAATAAAATGCTCAGTATCATATGTCATAAGGGAATTAAAAAAAGCAGATACAACTACATGACTTATTTTAATGGCTGAAATTCAAAACATTAACTGCATCACATGCTCGTGATGATGTCGAGCAACTCTTAGACCTTGCTGATGGGAAAGCAAAATAGGTTTTCTTTTTGAAAATTTGCAAAGTAGCATGGCACTTCTTTTTTTTCCTTCTTTTCCACCTTTATTTAAATATAATAGAACATAAAATTGTATATAATTAAAGTGTACATTGTGATGATTTGGTGTATGTTTACATTATGAATTGATTAGCTAGTCAGGGTAGTAAAGCATCTTAACACCTAACTTAGTTTGTGTGTGTTGATAATGCTTAATATCTACTCTCAATATTTCAAGTATACAACACAGTATTATTAATTTTAAAACTAAACATACTCTTACCATATGATCCTGCAATCATGTTTATGGTGTTTACCCAAATCAGCTGAAAATGTACACCCATGTAAAGCCGGCACACAAATATTTATTGCAGCTGCATTCATAATTGCCAGAACTTGGATGCAATCACAATGTCCTTTCACCAGTGCAGTGCTAAATAAACTATATTTTTCCTATACAGTGAAATATTATTCGATGATGAGTACAACAAGCTCTCAAGCCTGCAAAAGACATGGAGAAATCCAAATGTAAATTTCTAAATGAAAAAAGGCAATCTCATTCTACAAACTGCAGTATTCCAACCACATGGCTTTCTGAAAACACAACTATGGTAATAGTAAAAAAAAAACAAAAACAAAAAACAGATCAATTGTTAGGTTTTAGGAATAGGGAAGAAGTGATGAATATGTACAGTAAAAAGGATTTTCATGGCAATGAAGGCAATGAAATTATTCTATATTCTGTTGAATTCTGTAACGGTGACTACATATTAGCATATATTTGTCCAAATACAAAGAATGTACAACAGAAACATGGGTACTAGCATAAATTCTGGATTTGTTTCATAACAATGTGTCAATATTGTATCAGCAGTTTTAACAAAGTCCACAGTATTGTTAGATATTATAGTAAGGGACACTGAGAGGGAAGAATAAGTAGAGGGATATATTAAAGTTTTCTGTACTTTGAGCTTAATTTTTCTTTAAACTTAAAACTGCACTAAAAACATCCATTAATTTTAAAAAGGTGTGATATAGATGCCCAGCTGGAAGTCTTATTAGCAGCGATGACAGATTCCATTGCTAGTCTCCCATGGACCTCACTATATCATGCATGGAAATATTCTGAGTTTGTTTTTGGATACATTCCTAAATATCCATCTGTTTTGAGGCTTTGTATCAAGATAATGAACTCTTTTAAAGATGAAGATGTATTGCTTTAAATATCATTTTGGCCAAGATTTTATCTTGCCAATATGAAAATATGCACAATATTGAAAAATCGTAAACATTGAAATACTTTTTTCTTATTACCTTTTTCCATAAATAAATTACAGAGTGAATTTATGTTTCTATTTCATATCTTAGGGGTGAAGTTACAAGTTGGAATATTTTGTTAAGTAGTAAATGAAAACTTCACAAAACTTCACAAGTAGTGAATGAAAACTTGAGCAATTATGATATGAAAAATGATGTGCTTTTTCCCCCTAAACTTGTTTATTATTCCTTTCCAAACCTTCAGTATCGAAAATTTTAGATGTACAGAAAAACTGGAAAACCTATGCACATTTTAGTTTGCGTCCATGGTATCTCCCTGTAGGTGTGAGGCCATCAGATGTTTTGGAGTAGGGCTCTATCTCATGGTTTCCAGCTTTAAGGCTCTGTCTCCATAGACAGTAATATCAGGGGCTAGAGCTTCAACATATGAATTTTGGAGGGAACACAGTTCACTCCATAGCAGCACATTAGATATATACCTATATCTAATATGTAACTTCTGTAATACCTTTTTTGCAACGTTTTCATGATGCATGTGTTTGTATATCCTTTTATCTATCCATCAATACACCTTATTTATTTTTCATTTCTGTGTATGTTAGAGACACCAGTACTCTATCCCTAACATTTCACCATAAAAATCATTAGAGTTTTTGCTTTTGCTTTTCAAGATGGAAAAAAACCTTAAATTATTTGAGGTGGTCTGACAGCTGCATTATCCAAAATTGTCTCAATATATATCTATCACAGAAGATCTCTTGCCTCTAAAAAGGACCAACAACTAGTCTGAGGTTTTAAAAATATTAGTTAATTTTGTCTTTTGTAGGCTACTTATAAATACAGTGTAAACATCAGTGTTTGAGGTTTCATTCAGTATAATATTTTAAGATTAATCTATATTGTTCTCTTTTTTTATATCTATTCCTATACCATTTTCCCTCATTCTCTTGTTGACAGACACACAGTCATACATTCAACTATTATTTTATAATAATCTGTTATGTATATGTTTGAACAAATTTCATGAAGAAATTAACACTAGTCAGTTGTTTACATATATACAAGCAATGATCAAATGGAATTTGAAATTAGTAAAACACTGTTTATAATCGCACTAACCTAAATATGTGCAGAATGTCTATGTGGATGTTCATTAACATTGATGAAGAAAATCAAAGAAGATTTAAATAAATGGAGAGATATTTCATCTTCATGGACTAGGAAATTCAGTAATTAAGATATCAGCTCTTTCCAATTTAATCTTTTAATTGAATAAAATCTCAATTATTGTGTGGACATTGACAAACTGATTCAAAGATTTATGTGGAAAGGCAAAAAGCTCATACAAAAGCTAATTTCAAGACTGAAGGAAGATTTAAAATCAGAGTATTGATACTTCCTGACTACACTTACTCTTGTTGTCTGTATGTAATACCTAAAATATACAGCATAGTGCTGATAGTTAACAGTTGTGCACTTAAAAACTCATTAAAAGTGATCTCATTCTAAATTTTTTAAAGATTTATTTATTTATGCATACAAGAACTAGGATACAGACCAGAGGTGTGGGGGGTGAGAGGTTTCACCAGAGACAGTGGGGAACAGAACAGGCTGATCGACGGAAACACACTGCTGAGGGGAGAAGCAGGCGAGGCAGGAGAGGTCTGCTGTGCCATGTGGGTCCCCTCTCTGGCCAGCAGCAGGGATCAAACTCATGCTGCAGTGACTGTGGTTTGCATTGCTTAACACACTGCGCCACCAGGGAGGCCCTCATTCTAAATGTTCTTATACACACACACACAAGTCAAGACAAAACAGTACTGAAAAGAATATAGTTCATTGGGGAAAAGACAGTCTTTTCAAGAAATGGTGCTGGAAAAAGCGTACATCACGTGCAAAACAGTGACTCTAGATATAAACTTTAAATGTTTCTCACCTCCTAAAAGACACATATTGGTACTCAGTGTTATGGTAGTGGCAGATGATTAGATTGTGGGCACAGAGGTCTCCTCAGTGGTTACAGTTCTCTTATAAAAAAGGCCCTGGGAGAATTCTTCACTCTTCCATGATGTGAGGACACAGAGAAAGGGGGACAGCAACAAGCCAGATTGGACTTTCCATATTCTGTATTTGTAAGAAATAATTTTTTGTTGTTTGTAGGTCATCCAGTTTATGTTATTTTGGTATAGCAGCCCAGACCAAGATAACTACTTTATTCACAAAGATTAGCTCAAAATATGTCATAGAACTACCTACCTATAAAAGGTAAAACTGTAAAACATCTAGAAACATCTATATGGCATGAATTTGTCTATGTGTACTTACAGATAACACAAGGAGTTCAATGCATGGAACTAAAAACAGGATAAAAGGATTAATTAAAATAAAAACATTGCTTTGTGAAAGACACTTCAAGAAAATTAAAATTATATTCCATAGACTGGAGAAAATATTTGCAAATCACATTTCATAAAAGACTTTCATCTAAAATACACAATGGTTCTTAAAACACAGAAATAATAAACCTCTCTTTGGAGGAATGCAAATTAAAACAGTGTTGCACTATTATATAAATATTAGAAAGGCTAAAATTCACAAAGAAACTGAATATTGGTTTATAAATTGACTGAACAATTTTGGACAACTCAAGTATCTACTAATGCTAAAGATACGCTTGTCTTATGATTTAGCTGTCCAAATCCTTGAGAAATGAGTATAAATATCTACCAGAAAACAAAAATATCCATAACAAATTTATAATGTTCCCAAACTGGAAACAGCTAAATTGTCTATCACTGATAGAATGGCTGGATTAATTTCAGTATACTCATTCAAGAAATACTACATAGCTATAAAAAATAACAAATTACTGATAACACAATAACATAGATATTTCTCACAAGTATTATACTGAAAAAAGTCAGGTAAGTGATGGTGCACTGGTTCAATGGTGAGAAATCCATGGGGACCACAATTGATGTCAAATACACACAAAGAAAAAAACCCAAAATGAACAATGATGCAAAAATATATAAATAAAAATGGGGAAAAATAAAAAAAGAACACTCCAATTGATCAGAATCGTGATTGTCTTTGTGTATGTTGTACTCTGTACTGGTGTGCAAATTGGACTGGGAAGGGGCATGGGGGTCTTTTCTAGAGTGGTTCATACATAAGGGTACATGTGTCAATTTCCATGTGTTTTCTGTTTAAGAGTTCACTTAATGTACTGTTCACTTTATGTACTGCTTCATTGTATATGTGACATACTTCAGAAATTATGTATACAATTATATTAAGATATTCTATAAATATGATACTTTAAAATTATATATAATCATATTCATATATATCCTCTACAATTTCTTATGATTTTGTTTATAGTAGTGTGATGTAGATTTGATTAAGGCTACTTCAATGATTATTAATCTCATTTAAAGCTTGAATTCATTTTTACACATTACATACTGAAGCATTTATTTTAATCTTCCCAAGAGTAGTAGAACATAATTTCATACATATATAATTCTACCTTTCATCTTGTTGAATGTAGATAAATATATTTACTAAGGGGAACAGATTTATTCTATCAGCGTTATGTTAGTGGTAGGTATTTGTAAGAGGCATTGGTGTAGTTTCAGTGTCAAGTTTTGTCAGGTTCTAATGCTGTTTTAGACTATTTTCAGTCCCTTCTTATTCAGAATCTTAAATATTTATTGCCCTATACCTTTTTTATTTTTAAAGTTTTTCAAATTGTTTTAGGTGGTTTTTGTTTCCTATGATACACTAAAAGTACTGTTTTATAAAATAAAATTTAGCATGATTTTCATAAACAATTCAAATGATCAATCTATGCAGCCAGGTTATATGAAAAAGATGTTGAAGGTTAATGTATAGAGAATAGTCCTAACTTCCTATATTTGACATAGTCTTTAGAAATGTGCAGGAATAACATTTTATTTTTTTCTAAAAATAAAATATCCTATTTGTACAACTAAACACTTTTGATAATAGAGTGGGAAAAAAACCCTGTTTTTTCTATTGTAAGTAAATTTGAATCAATAATTCCAGACTGATTCCTTAACCTCAAGGGTTGACTGAACCAGCAAGTTTCCTAAAGTATCACTTTGTCATTAGGAATTAGACCTTGCTTCTCTCTCCCTGTGATAGGAATTGACTCAGATTCAGAGGGCTAACAGAGTGGTTGAACCTGAATGTCGCCATTTTTTAGAGCTCATCAACTATGGGAATTTCAGTATACACCAAGATTGAAAATACCTATGTTTGGCACTAGATCCCGATCTTTATAACTTCCACTAATGTGAAATGAGTCCTTCTTAGTCTTTGACTTTCACAGTCTTCATCTGCTTCTGATGTGTGCCATAATCCTGTCTGTTGCAAAGTACTGTCTGTATTTCTTCATTCTCATTAGGGCCACTTGCTTCTTCAAGACCTTGGTATTCAGAAGAGTACTTCTGTCCTTAGATTCTGATGAGAAAGTCTTTGGTACTGGCACTGCACATTACCTTTTACATGTTCATGACCATTCAAGTCCCAGTGAAATGCTTCTCCAAGTCTCAAGAAGTTTGAATAAATTGTATAGATCTCACATTTGAGTTATTCATGTATTCCAAATTGGAGAACTCAAAAATTCCCGTCATGTGGCTTAAAGATATCAAGAGCATGATGAGTCCAATTACTTAAGCTAATTAATTATATATGTTGCTGAAGTTTGGGTTGATTTTGAAAAGTGATTGTCTCAGAAGAGTGATTTAAAAAATCATACTGCTATAAAGGGAATAAAGACTTTTAATTGAACAACTATGTGATATAAATGACCTAAAAATCAAGAATAAGGTGGTTTAGAAACAAGATATTTTAACTGCATTATAATTTGGGATAGCTAATAGTGTGGGGAAAAGTGCATAAAGTCTGAAGGTTGTACTTGACTCAAATCATATAACTCCATACTGAATTAGAAGCCAGGGTTTTAGTTCAGTTTACAAAAGTAGACATATTGAGTATCAGCAAACACTGACATAGCATGAATGTGACAGATAGGCATTAGATAATCACTTTGAGATAGAAACTCCAGTTTAGAGCTACATAATAAAATTTAGAACAGACTTATATAAAGAGTGTTAAAGGTATTATAGAAAATGAATAATTCAGCACTTTGCACAGCTGTGAGAATAAATTCCAAAATACTTATCATGACCTCGAGATCTTGGACAGATCTGGTCTAGGCTTCTGCACTCTCACTTCACATGACTCCTTTGTGCTCTTTATTCTTCAACTACACCAAAGGACTTCTGAGAGCGCCCAGGCCTTTTATATCCTCATCTCTTTGCCTGAAAATATTTTGTTCATTTTTCCCTTAACTCCCATTTGTCTTCTTGTTTGTCAAAGTCAGATTAGGATTTCCATTATGAATATACAAAATACTACTTTTCCTTTCTGGCCTTTCTCATGCTTTGAATATTTTTTGTAATTATTTAATATCTCATATGACTAGGATGTCCAAATGCCGATATTAAAAATATTGTTATTACATATTTAATGACATACACAGTGTTAAACCTGCTTTTTAGTTAGTGTAGTATAGAGAAAAAATAGCAAACATTTTATGGCTATATGATCATTAAATCCACTATACTTAAAAGAAATAGATAAGATATTGACAGGTTTATCTTCTGTTACATACACTTTGAAATAAAACTATTTTTCTAAATAACCTATTTCAGGCTATGTCTGATAAAGTTTGTAAAAAAAACATTTACCATGGAATCATTAATATTTGGAAACATTTTTACCACTAATTATAGACATATGGTGTGGGGAAATAGATCAGAAAAAGAAATATCATAAATTATCTTCTCTAATTCTGGAAAGAATACATTTGAGTACTTTACAAATTAATTTACAAAAATAATTATAATGGAATATATTTATTATTCTAAATTTCAAGAGCTAATGATATGATTTTTATTAATTTCCACCAAGCTACCACTTCATATTATTCTTTAATGCTCACTTTCTTGTTGTAATTATTATTTTTTATTTGCAAACTGAAAACTTGGTAAAATAGTGATGATTTTTATATTGAGAAAATTACTGTCAGTCTGAGCCTGTAGTAATATTCCTGCTGAGATTTCTTAATAGGCCTTGCAAATATGAACTTCCCCCTCCAAAGCCAAAGAGGTTAGTAGAATAGTTTTACATGATGGTAGACTTGTTTGGATACTAAGTACTCTAATTTGAGTTAGTTTAATTTATTGATAATCTTGGGGCTATATAATATAACAACCAGAGAAAAGAGTACAGTAAACTCAGCCATGAATATAGTACTTATTTCTCCTCATATTTCCAAGTTAAAAGTTGTTAATTTTAAACATTTTCTTGAACTCAGGTTAAAAAAACAACAAAAGTTTTCTTTTAATCCCAAGGTCCTAGAAAGTCTGCTAAATACTTAGGTCTCGGATTAGAGACAATTTTGTATTTATAAGTAATCATTTGAGGGTTGTTAATTTGGAAGAATGTTTAAAATTAGCACCATATGTGCGACTATATAGTTAGCTTTATATAATGCTTGCTTTTATTATTAAATTATGTGAAAATACTGCCGGAAGGAATCATGCACTAATAACATCACATGGTGAACAGAGAAAGATTTAACTTCTTCCTACTTCAAAAATTAGTTCTAAAATTGCTCTGTCTTCTTCTAATTGAGGACCTACCTTTAATTAGTCAAAATGCCATGATAGTCTTTCAGAGACCAGTTCCTAGTTTAAATTGATAAATGACCTTAAAAACCAATTTCGAAAGACATCTTCATCTCATCAACTCCTGAATTTCAGTCTGGGCTCACAGAAGAGTTCTGCTTTTCCTTCTTAATTGGCAATCCTGTGCTAGGAAACAGTATTACTCATCTTTCAATATATGACCTTGGAGTCCAATTACTAAGATTTCAGGTACCTTACTAAGGAGTTACCCCTGTATTTATCTATTACATAAGAGCAAGAAAGGTTTGTCCTGGAAATTGGCCTTGAAGTTAAAAAGGACTGTTTGGCAGATTCTAAACACCAAGTGAACTGCCTTGATTTTATACCAACATCCATGAGGCCACATTGCCTTTTGTCTCATTCTTGGCTAAATTTCTCATTTTACAAACTATAGCCAACTTTTCCTAGCACACAGTGGTTGATTTACAACATTGATGAGTATATGTGCCTCATATGAAAACATATGACAGGAAAAAAATGTTTATAATTCTCAGCCACTTTTCTTGAATGTATATGAAATGGTTATAAATTTCATTTTGCTGAGTCTTTTAAAGATTAACCATAATAATAAAGGCAGCCTATTAGAATGCAACAATTTTATAACTCAGATTTCTCTGCATACAAAAGAGTACAATTAAAGGCTAATATCCAGGGAGCGTTTATACAGAAAAATATATGTGAGAATGAAACAGCCCAGATGATAATTGGGAAGAGTAATTAGAAACATGATATTGATTTTAATATGTTATATATAGTGTGATTAATGCTGTCACCTTCATTTCCCATTTCAAATCTTCAGAAAAACATCTGTTTATCATTTATACCTAATGGAGTGAGTTTTCTTTGGGGAGAATGATAAGTTCCAAGGACAGGTAGGCTGTCTATGAACTTGATACACATGGATGTCATTGTGTGCTTGTTTTGTGCATTCACACTACTTTGCATGCCTTCCAATTGTTCATTGTAGAGTTTTTTGATTAATATTACTTCTTTCCTTATATCTGTTAAAGGACTATGGACTTAATATTTGTGTTCCCCAAACTTCGTATGCTGAAATCTTCACTCCTAAAGTTGTGGGGTGAAGAGGTGGAGTTTTTGGAAGGTTACTAGGTTATAAGGGTAGAAGTCTCATGAGTGGGATCTAGTGCCTTTATAATAGATTCCCCAACCTATCAGAGGGGAAGAGAGTCTGCATATACCTGGTGCTTGTCAAAATCCATTTCTCCTCACATCTGTCTCCAGCATTCTAGGTTCAATAGTTCTAACTTGGGGCCAGCAAATTAGTCTTTGTTAACTCCCAGGAGATTTTTTTCACCTGATTCAGGGTTATGACTCTGTCCATCCACGGGCTTGAGTTGCATCACTTGTCAGTTTTGTTGCTGAGTTGAAATCTTTGTTCTTCATGGAGCTAGGCTGTCAGGGGCAATAACAAAAAGAAAGATATTCAGGAAACTAGGAGCCATCAGATAGGCGAGTCTTTGACAAACATCCATTTTTTCCCCTCTCTTTCTTAAGTATGTAAAACTGTGGCTAATTTATAAGTTATAGTGGACTTCTCTTCATACAGTACAAGTATGAAGACTTTTTGTAACTTTATATTAAATAAAATTTTCAATCCTCTTTTCTTTTGCCTAAAATATAAAATAGAATATTATATTCAACTACTACCACAACAAAGATTGGATAGACAACATAAATGTGTACTCTGGATCCCATCTGCTCTCATTTTTTTCTTAGGGATTATAGTTCTGCCTACTCTTTCTGTGCTACTCTAGAAGGGGTATATTAGCCTTCCAAGCTATTGACATATCTTTACATTAAAGGTGGAAGAAGTAGGCTGTGAATGCCACATATTCAAATAAAAACAAACTCTTCGTTCTGTGACTCTTCAGCTGAAACATGTCTGAATAATCTTTGAAGCCAAATTTCTTTAACTTTATTTAACTTCCTCATCCCTCACCTCTCATCTCTCGGTCATTCTGCATTACCTTCTAATGGAGCTGTGCTTCTGTTAGATAAATGAAACTGTCAAAATCACCTATACAAAGGATGACTCCATGCCCACGCTCCCTCTCAGCAGCAACTAATCCAGTGGATCACTACTTCCTGGAGGAAGCACTGTCTTCTCTTGGGTTTCCTGAAAACAGATCTATTCTTGCTTTCCTTCAGTTTTTCTGGTCTAAGGTTGTCTGCAATTTTTTCTGGCTTTTCATCATTTGTCTGAAACCTCTCTCACTTTCAGGGTGATCTCATTAGGTTCAACAGAAAATTGTGATGACTTACTAGTTACTAATAGAATTGTATTTGAAAATCTGATATTTCTGAAACTCAGATTTTGTACACTGAACTCCTATTCAGTTTTACATTGTCCTTGTATGTTAGGTAGGCATCTCAGTTTAGTATAACTCTTGACTTTCGCCTCTCCAATTGTTTTTAACTTATTTTTCTATGTGTCAGTAAGAATTATAAGCATTTGCTTAATGTATAAAAAAATCATCCCTCCTCCATCCCACATACCACTGACTCACTTGATTCTTTTCTTTTAAACCCTCCCCATACCATATAAACACATAATCAGAAAGATGTGTTGACTTTAGCTTTAAAGTATATTTCAAATATGTAGACTTCTCTCCATGTCCTACTAGGTTTAAGCTATTGCTACCTTTTTTTCCATCTGGAATTTTGCAATGCTACAAACTTCTATTTCTGCTTTCTCTAAGTTCACAACCAAAGAGACCATTTCAAAGAGAAAAATCATATCAAACTTTTTCAAATTGTCCTTCTATATCTTCTTATTACACTTAAGATAAAATTGAATCTCTTACTCTGGTATGCAGGACCTTTTATAGTCAGAGACCTGAAAAACTGTAACTCCTAATACTCCCTTGTTCTACACCCATGTTCGCCAATTTCCTTTTTTTCTTCTTCTGAATATGCACAGCTCTTCCTTGATTTCAGAACTTTACTCTCTGTCTTCCCTCTGTAGAGAGATTTTTTTCAACTGGATTTTTGAATAGCTCAAATTATTACTCTTTGATGAGGTCTTTTTTTTAGCATATTATCTAAAATAGCTCTCTCTAGTACCATGGCTGTGCTATATGGTTTATTTTCTTTCTTATATTTAACACAGTTTGAAAATACTTTCAGTTTGTATCAATTAATAATGACTAATTGCACAGTTTATGTTTTCTGAGGGTAGAGCTCCTGTCCCTCAAACTCTCTGTGGAATGCTCAATGTCTAGCATGCTATCACATTATTAAAACTTAAGAAGTATTGGTTGAATTAAACAAAGGAATGGGTAACTAAATGAAACAAGGAGTCTCTAACACCAAGTCTCTAATGCTCTTCATCAGGTTTTAAAACCTAGACAATGAGTCAATGGATGGCTTAAATATAAATCCAAGGATTTAAAATTTCTTTAGATACTTTATCATCTAATTTTTAGAAACAAGTTGCTAGAAATGCAATTCTGATCAATGTGTTCTAATTCTTTTCACTTTTTTTTGTTTGTGTAATTCAGTGAAACATCATTTCCCCTTCGTAGTTTATTTCCAACTAGATTTTAGATACATTTACCCCAAAACCTAAAATCTCTCATATCCTAGTTCTCAGAAAGGCAAGCATCCTTGTCTGCATAGATGATGTTGTCTTGCCAGCACATTCCCAAGTGTACCCTAAAAAGCAAATGAGATTTCTTGCCAATCTCTGTTAAGAGTAGAGTGGTTCAAACAAAACCAAAATTGTTGTTTCAGAAGATGGGAATTGGAGCTTTAATGGATAATCGTGAAAATTTTCTGTTTGCTAAGTTTACTAATGTACCGATTTGAATTGATAGTTGCAACTAACAACCCAAATTATGATTGGGGTATAATTTAGTTTGTTGTTGTCAGTGACACATGGAGAATTCGAGAGGAGAGCAGGATAAGTCTATTCTAGAAGGAATACCTTATCACTGATGTTACTTCAAATTCTAGTGTGTGGTAATGATAACAAACAGGATGATTTCTAATCAGTTTAACTGTTGCCTAAAATTCTCTATGGAAAATATACAAGATTATTACCTTCACCCATAGGGAGACTATTCTCAAAATACATTTTATATGCCATTGGTTGCTGAGGTAGTTGTTAGCTCAATAGGATATTTATATACATACAGACATACATACACACATACATATATTATATATATAAGTATATAATATATGACTAATTTTAGTATTTATTTTTCAGTATCGAACAAATTTGAAGAGATAGATGATTCTCAGGTGGGCCGCATAATTGATCTTCTGTATCCCATGGGTTATTCTGTTTGTATTTAAAGGTTAAAAGTTAAGGTTAAAACAATTAACCTTAAATATATGCATTTTTAAAGTACTATTGTTTACACTGCTATTTTGGTTATTGGGTAATAATTTTTCTTCAGTGATTGTGCATCTTCTAGGTACACTATAATGAGATCATTGAAAGTTTTGTTGGAATAACTTAGAACACATGATAACAATAAGATTTATTTTCAAGGTTACTATAATCCTACTTAACATTAGATATATTTACCATTATCGCAAGGACGTAAAACAGAACATTGTCCAAAAAGTTTGAATTTTAGAAGTAACATACAGAGCTAGAGTTATTTTGGTTTCTAGTTTAACCAGAATTATCTACTGCTGCTTTTAACATTGTGTAGTAAGTTGAGACATCGGCTTACTTTCCTTTCTTTTAAGGACATATTACAGAATTGCATGTGAAAAGGCAGTGAGAGATTGCTAAGGTGGGTGTCAGTTAAGTAGATAATAGGCAATAAAGCCCCAGGGGAGAGATGCAATAATAATTTCTAACAAAGATCAGCATCAAAGTTAAAAGTTCAGACAATTTACAATACAAATGAGTATAAGAAAGCCATTAAACAAAGGAAAAAACAAGCCATAAATTTGCAGTTACTTAATGAAATATTAAATAATGACCGACTTCATGAAAATATACTATGACTTTTGATAATAGATTTGTCTTACATGTCTATTTTATATCGTTACTGTTTATAAACATAGTTGCCATGGTAGAATTAACACTGATAAAAAGTGTCCTGTAACATAACAAAATGCTAATATTAGAAACCAAGAACAACTTCCAAAGCTGCTATATCATACTGTGAAGAGAGCAGTTACATATCTCCTCCTGAATCTCTGACTGACACTGCCAGAGGGATGGACATAATACTTTGTGTTGAGTGTCATGTCTACCAAAAGCAAAGACACTGGAATTATATACAAGCACCTCGACCATCTGCTTCCTTAGGTTAGACTCCTCATGCATGAAGTGAAGGAAATGAAACTCAAGATACTTGCCTCTGTCTTTTTCTTTCATCCTTTTTACTGCTCCAGTCTTCATCTCATCAACTTGAATGTCACTAACCTTGACAGAAAATAACTTTTGAGGTTTAAGCATCAGATTTTACACTGACAATATTTTCTTGATATTAAATTAGAATGCATTTAGACTGTTCTTGTTTTATTTTCTTTTATCAGATTTTTTTTTTTTAATTTTTTGAGGTCACATTGGTTTACAACACTGTATATAATTCAGAAGTTTAGGATCACACTTGGAATGTATGTTACCACACTACCACCAAGGTACACATCATCCTCCACCATAGTCCATTGTAGCTTCTCTCCCTTTTATTGTCCATTTCTGCCCCCACTCTGTCATTTTCTATTTTATAGCCAAGTTTCTAGGATTCATTGTTGTTGTTTTTTTTTTTTCTGACCCTTTGTGTTTCTCTATATTCTATCTGTGAGCGACACCATCCAATAATCATTTTGACTGTTTCAATTCAGCTAATTTAGCTTTACTAGGACTAATTATGCTTTACTGTGTTTCAGACATCATTTTACTTTATTTGTACTTGCTGAGCACAAAGCATTTTGAAAAATACTATTAATATAGATTGCATATATATGATGAAAAGAAGGTTATAGCAGTCAGATTTGAGCATGTTTTCATAATTCATCTTTGAGAACAAATTTTAAATTATTTATTCAGTTTTAATCTGTATGTACTTATATTATCTAGCATGTCTTTATCTTAAGTTACATTAGTAGACATTTTTCATTTTAATCTTTTCTATTTTTATTGTGGTAAAAACACTTAGCATGTGCTTTGCTTTATTAAATTTTTAAGTGTGTAATGCTATATTGTTAGTTAAAGGCATAATTATAGGCACAATGTACAGCAAAATTCTAGAGCTTATCTTTTATAACTGAAATTTCATACCCCTCGAGAATAGTATATCACTTTCCCCCCTCCCGCAACTGACAAACTATTCTACTCTCTACTACTTTGTGTCTGACTATTTTAATTCTTCCTATAGGTGGAATCCTGCAGTATTTTCTTTTAAATGATTTATTTAATTTAGCATAATGTACTCAAGGTTCTTCCACATTGTCACCTATGGCAGGATTTCTTTCTTTTTTGGGCCTGATACTATTTCATCACAGGTACATGGCATATTTTCTCAATCCACTCATTTACTGGTGGACATTTATGTTGTTTCAGCAACTTGGCCATTGTGAATAATGCTGCAGAGAATGCGGGAAGCATATCTCACTCAGAGATCCTTATTGCAATTTTTTGGGATAAATACCTGAAGTTAGTTTTGCAGGGATTTATGGCATTTCTATTTTTAAATCTTTGAGCATCCTCCACACTGTTTTCCATAGCAGCTGCACCATTTTACATTCTTATTAACAGTTTTTCAAAGGTTCCAATTTATCTAATCCTTGCCAACTCATAACTTTTCTTTTTGTTGTTGTTGTTGATAATAGCTTTCTGGAAGGTGTGAGGTGATAATTCATCTTGGCCTTAATTTGCATTTTTCTTCTACAACATGTTGAGTATCTTTTCATATACCTGTTGGTCATTTGTATATCTTATTTGAGAAATGTCTATTCAATTCCTTTGTCCACTTTTAAATGAGGTTGTTCATTTTTTTTTGCTACTACATTTAATAAATTCCTTATATATTTTGGATATTAATATTATCAGCTATATGATTTACAAATACTTTTTCCCATTTATTTTCATTTTGTTTGTTGTTCCCATTGCTATATAGAAACTCTTTAGTTGAATGTAGTCCCACTTGGTTATTTTTTTTTTAAAGTACACTTATTGAGATTATGCACTTTTATAGCACTGTATGTTTTAAAGATATAGTCTTACAAATCCACAAATGTAGGATAGCACACCACATCCACCACCAGAGCACAGATAATCTTCCACCATTATCCACTAAGCCTCATTGCCCCACTTCTCCTTCTCATACCCCCAGTTCTGTAGTCAGATTTCTAGAGTTTGTTATGGTTTGGTTTTAAATGTTGCATTGCTTTTTAAGAAAAAATATATTCTACATCTGAGTGAAATCATTTGGCGCTTTTCTTTCTCCTCCAGATTTCTTTGGCTTAGCATGATCTTCTCTAGTTCCATCTACGTTGTAGCAAGTGGCACAATTTCATATTTTGTTTTTCCTTTTTTTTTTGACTAAATAATGTTTGATTGTGTATATATATAAATCATCTTCATTATCCATTAATCTGACCTAGAACACTTAGGTTGTTTCCAAAGTTTGGCTATTGTCAACAATTGTTAAATCTGCATTATCTCCCAGGGTACATAGTTTTCATTAGACTTCATTCTTGGTGATACAACAAATTTATATTGACATGTATCCACTATTATAGTATTATAGAGTAGTTTCACTGTATTAAAAATCCTCTGTGCTTTATCATATCTTTCTCCCCAACCATTCATCTTCTTTCACTCTCCAAAGTTGCCTTTTCCAAAATGTCATATAATTGAAATCATAATATGTAATCTTTGTAAGATTATCTTTTTTCTTAGTAATCTATATTTAACTTCTTCCCAGCTCTTCTTCATTCCTTGATTTACCAAATAAAATCCATTGTCTGAATGTACCATATTTTATCCTTTTACCAATTGAAGGATAATTTGGTTGCTTCCAAATCTTATCAAGTATGAATCAACTGCTCTGAATCATGTTTTTATGTGGCAGCTATATTTTCAGATTCTTTGCATAACTACCAAGGATTGTGATCACTGGATCAATTACTAAGAGTGTTTTTAGCTTTGTGAGAAATCATCAAACTGTCTTTCAGAATGGTTATACCCTTTATTGTCCCTGTTAGCAAAAATGAGAATTCCACATTCTTGTCAGCATATGGCACTGTCATTGTTTTGGATGTTAGCCTTTTAATAGGTGTATAGTCATAGCTCATTTTGATTTCATTTCCCTAATGACATAATATGCGGAGCATCTCTTCATATGCTTATTTGCCATCTGTATATCTTTTTTGGTGAGGTGTCTATAAAGGTTTTTTGCCCATTTTTAAATTAGGTTGTTTGTTTTCTTATTGTTAAATTTTACAGGCTTTTGTATATTTTGGATAACAGTGATTTATCAGATAGTCTTTTGCAATGTTTATTCACAAACTGTGACTTGTCATTCTCATGAGTGTATCTTTCATGGAACAGAAAATTTAATTTTAATTAAGTTTAGTTTATCAGTACCTTCTTTCATGATTTGCTTCTTTGCTTTATATCTAAAAATTTATCCTCAAAACTAAAGTCATCTAGGGGCCTTCCTAGTGGCGCAGCGGGTTTAGTGCTGCTCTGTGAAGCATCTGCCGTACAGGGGCGCACGAGTTCGATCCCAGGCCAGGGAGGAGACCCACCTGGAGCAGCGGACCTCCCCTGCTTCGTCCACTGCTCCCCTCAGAAGTGTGTTTCAGTCAGTCTGCCTGTTGTGCTCCCCACTCTGTCTCTGGTGAATCCTCTCATCTCCCATGACTCTGGCCTGTACCCCAGCTATGATATACGTAAATAAAATCTTTAAAAAAAAAATAAAGTCATCTAGATTTTCTCTTTTGGTATTTGAATTTTTGTAGTGTTATTAATATAATTGGGTCTGTCTCTTCCCTGAGGTTAGTTATGTTCTGTTAGAACTCCAGCAGTTTACACTTCAGTTAGTTTCTTCTGAGGACAACTCCTTGTAAGGAACAGATTACTCTTGTATATTCAAAATGGCTCCTTTTCTGCTCCCCTTATAGGAGTCATGAGGCGATTTTTCTGATATAATGAGAACCAGTTAAACTATTGGAAGAATATTTACAAAAGTGTGGGGACCTCTTATAACTAGGTGACCATAGAGTTCTTGACGCTAAATCTTTTGTGGACTGAACTTCCAGCAATTATAGTTTCCCTTTCAAAACACTGGTGCCAGTGAAGTTTCAACTGTGAGTTTCTTCTCAGTTAAGTTGTGAACCTCTTTACTTTCTATTTCTCTCCAATTTGGGAAACAGTGATATTGTAGTCTGAACGTTGTGTCCCTGCCTCTACCCAAATTTATCATTTGAAATCCTAATGCTCAGGGCACTTAGGTTAGTATGTAAGACCATTAAAGGTGATTAATTCATGAAGGTTGAATCCTCATGAATAAGATTAATGAACTAATAAAACAGACCTGAAAGAGTTCTTTAGCCTCTTCTACCATTATAGAATACAGGGAAAAGGCAACAGTATGGAAACCTGGACTTCCACCAAGTCTGACCACACTCTAGTACCATAGATACTTTTTTTCCCCTTTAATAAACCATCCAGTGGTTTATTAGTGTTATAGCAATCCAGACTAAGACAAGCAACTCACTCTGTAACCTAACTTCTCTTAGTAATTTAAGAAGAGTTTTTGCTTTTACAATTATTTGGCTTTTTATTTATTAGAACAGATCGGTGACATCTAAGCATCTTACATGTTGGACTGGAAAGCTGAAGTTTGGCTGGACTTTTCAAACAGCAGACTTTGGCCTTAAGAATTTCTTGCTAGAACAATATTTGCATTAATATTCCATATAGTTGTCTCTATAATCTATAATGCACTAACTAAATTTCTATCTAAGATTTTTTTTCCTTTTTTAAAGTATGGATTGCACATTGGTTAATATTGACAACTTTTCTACTTTTCAATTTCAAATACTTCAATTTTAGGTAATATTTTGAGGAATTAAATTTCTATCCAATGCAGGCTTCTAAAAATTTTAATTCTCATGCAGTATGATTAAATATAAATTATCTAGACACTTAAACATCAGCCATATAAATCCCATTAAAATTACCACTTAGTCCCTGATCTATTTTTAACACCAATAAATCTTATTAACATTCTAGTTATATAATTTTCATATTAATTATTATGGATATTTGTGAGATACTCTGTCAACACAAAATCATTACAGAATAAATGTGACATGAATATCTTTCACCAGGTATTCCTCCAGTTGTATATATAACAAATCTTGTATGAGAAAGATAAAATATAGAAATCTACAACTAACTACTTAAAAATTAAGCAAACAGTTGAAAGTAAACTTTTTTATTTAAAAGTATTACATGACTTTAGTGATAATGCAGAAAATGAATCATAATTATAAGGACAGCTTTATTTTATAGTTTTGAGAATTATCTGTATTATCTAGGATACATTCACTTTGATTTATTACCTGGTTTTACAGATTGCTTTTAACAAGGCAATAAAATTATACAACTCAACGCTAAGGTGATCTTCATTCCCACAATATTGCTGAAAGAAATTTTTTCCTTGACTCAATGAATTGTTTGGGTTACCTTACTTGTAGCAATAGAATCACTTATATTTTTATAAGTTATAAAGTAAATCAAAATGATTTCTTGCTAATAAACTATATTTAAATAAATCAACATACTAGAAGTAAACTGTACTGTAGTCCAACTGCATTAACATTCTTGTTGCTCTTTCATTGGTTTCCTTCATATTATTCCATTGGATGAGCTAAGAGAGTGTTTATGTATGTATGACTACGTCTTCATTTTATTTATTTAGATAAGTGCTTTGCTTTCCCTATTTTTGTTTAGTTTTTCTACATCCATGTACAAAAAGAAGAAATGCAGTTGTTTCACTGCAATCGAGGTTAAAGTTTGATTGTTCCTTTTATGTGTTTATTCATGATATTCCTTCCTCTTGCAATGTCTTCTCCACTCCTCTCTTCCCAATTCCAGTTTTCACTTCTTTCACATGGTGGCTGGCTGCTGCAACTTGCATTAAAATTGCTTTGCCACACTCTAACAATTTTTGACTGCATTATTGACTTTGACTTTATATACTTAAACTTTGCAGCACATGGTGAATTTTCAGTAAATATAAATTTAGATGAATTATTTCAGAATGTTTTATATCCCTCATAATAACTCATAATTATCAATTCCAATGCCTGCTTTTTAATTCCATGCAGTATTTGACAATTGAAACAATCTTATGTGTTCATAGTACTATTTATACTTAACTTTGACCATATCATTTCTTAGGCTATTTTATTCATTTTTTTCTGGAAATATCTTAGATATAGGCATTCTCAGTTGTTTTAAATTCTGACCTGTTTTGTCTTCTTTCTCTAATTTTTTCCTGTCCAATCTTACCAGGTTTCATTACTTAAATTATTGACTATTTTCTGACAATAATAATAATGAATGACATTAAGTATTTTCATTTTTCTAGAAAATCTTTTGCTTTTCTGTCTAATTCTCATCAAACCCAAAGGTATAAGTTCTCTTGTTGTTTCCATATTACAAATAAGGAAAATGAAAGATTAAGTTGCATTCTTATAGATATGCTTTGTGTTGGAGACAGGATATATATATGCATATGTTTATGTATACCTGTATACATCTACATCTGTATATATCTACATATCTCTATATAACATCTATCTATTGAGAAAAACTAGATTCTGAGCTTAAATTCAGTGCCCTATATTACTTTAACTATGTTAGATAATGTATTTCTAGTTCCCAGATTTCTTTTGAGCCATATTCCAAGTATCTATTATGCATAACCATTTGAAATGTTTTGCAGAAAAATCAAACTCTGCTCTTGCAAAGTGACTATGTCTTAGAGCTTCATTATTTCCTGAACATTTAATGTCAGCATTATTCATTCAGTTCACCATGCAAGAAACCTCTGAAGTATCTTTATGATACTTTCTCATCCTCCACAGTCTTAAGTTCTCTCAGACTTACTTCAGAAATATACTTGATGTATCTTCTCTTTATTGTCCTTAACCTGAACGTTGATTGTTCCTTTCCTTACTAGACTATATAATTGTTATTTCTTCAAATTCATCTTCAGTTAGACTGATAGTTATTATTGTGGAAATATACATTTGGATTTTTAAATAGAAAGACTTCATTGCTTTAGCTTATTTACGTAATTTCAACTATTTGATGAAAATATTTGGCGTTCCAACCTTCTTTTTTTTTTTTAAGATTTATTTATTTATGCATACAAGCACTGGGGTACAGGCCAGAGGTGTGTGTGTGGAGGGGTGAGAGGATTCACCACAGAGAGCGGGGAGCAGAACAGGCAGATCAAGGAAGCACATTGCTGAGGGGAGCAGTGGGCACAGCAGGAGAGGTCTGCTGCACCATGTGGGTCCTCTCCCTGGCCGGCAGCAGGGATCAAACTCGTGCCACAGTGGCTGCGGTTTGCTTCATAATGCATTGCTTAACCCACTGCGCCACCAGGGAGGCCCCCCAACCTTCTTTTTAGACTTGTTTCTTGTAACCCATTCCAGTTCTAAGAACCCTGTAATCTAGGCCCCAAAGATTTCTAACACTGTAATAAGTATGTCATGCTCTTTTGTTCCTCTGGGCCTTTGCTCATGTTGTTCTCGCTTCCTGAAATGTTATTTTCTTCCTTTCAACCCAGTGGAATTCATTTATTCTTGCAGGCAGAGCTCAAATTATATCTTCTCTCTGAGGTCTTTCTGTTACCAACTCCTACTCCTCCATTGTGAGCCTAATCCATTACTCCTTCCTGAGGGTTGCAAAGTCTCTTTGTACCCATCCTTACTATAGAACTTATTACAATATATTTCAGTTTTTTTTTTGTTTGTACTTTGAGGCATGGCTGCATTCTCCCTTGACATTTAAAAAGGTTTACTGTAATCATTTTTCTGTTTTAATCCTGAATATGAATGTGGAAAGGTCGATATAAGGTAAGAAACAAAAATGTTTTCTGTATATTGCACTTAAAATATATGTTTTCCTTTGCATTTCATTTTATTATATTGTGTTAATAAGTTTTTTAATAAACTTGGGGATATTTTTAATGACAACAGAGACACATAATTAAAATTTAAATCATAAAATTTTGTATAACTCTATATGTATTTCTAAATATTTGCATTTGGCCAGTTGTTAATAATTATAAAACACATAGGCTTAATTCATTACATCTTTCTATTTTTACTTTTACACATAAAAATAATTTTATTATTCCCATAGATTATAGACATGAACACTTTCATAACCCATCCCTTTTGTCATTTTACTTTGCATTATAAATGTGTCATTTTGAGTAATAATTATCATTCAGGGCTTTTTGCTTTAGCTTTCAAATTCTTTTGCTGACAATTATTAAGGACTTTACTAAGTGTAACCATGAGAGAAGACTTGACATAGTGTAAGGGATAAGGACCTTGAAACAAGATAGGCTTGGGATGTAATTTCAGTTCTAATATTTATCATTTGATTTAAGACATTTAGCTCCTTTAAATCTCAGTTTTATCTACTGTAATACAGAGTAAGGGAGATATTCTACAAACCTGTTTTGATTATTAAAAATACTAAATGTGCAAATGCTAAGCAACAATATTACATGCTTCTTGTTGGTAGGTATTATTTTTGCTCCTGTAGTGAATAGGTAGTTCCTGAAGTATTTTTAACATTTTTTTTTCATTATCTGCCATGTCATCATGAATCCACCAATATCGTGGTTTAAGCAGGGGCTGTCTTTAGCTTTTGATTGAATTATGTCTGATGTGTCAGTGTAGAAGTCAGTGATGAATGTGTGCGTGGAAATCTCTGCCACACTGTTGATGTATGGGTGTTCCTTTTGAATCATGAGAGCAGTTCATGAGCAGACTTGGAGTTTGAGTCACCTCCCTCTTCTGATTCTCAGTTGACAAGAAATTGAACCTTGAAATGATGACACCTAATCTATATTTTAAATACCTATAGAATTTAGTTGGAATTGATTATGTCTTTTTAATCCTTCACATTGAGTCTGCTTTAAAATGGCTTTCAGAATATCTTTAAACTCTTTTGTAAAATACTTTATATATATCACTGCATTTCATCTCTCTTGCATGTTTTTTTTTTTAATCTAAAATGGCTATTCTTTATAAGTTTTCATGTCAATGAAGAGAATCTACTTAAGATTCTTACTGTTTGGGATAATTAATAATACAAATGAGGGTATAGCTACAGATAGTAGCACATTAGAACAAAAAGAGTATAAGACTCATATTAAAGTTATTAGTTTTACATATAAATAAGTAAAAAATGGGACAAGGAAACATTTAAATCGGACTAGCTCTGGGGCAGAGAATTACCCCTTTGGGATAATGTGGGGTGTGATGTTGAGAATAATTTGGTAGATTTACTTGTATGTGAGTTATTGTTTTTATAGGTGCATCTGTCCTTTCAAATAGCTCTACTTTTACTTTGGGAACTTAGAAATTGAAGAACATTTCAGAGAGACTTGTTATACCTGATTTTTAGTTATTCATAGTAATAACAAATATAAACCAAACAAATATCAGATAGCAGCAATGTTATGTAAAATAAATATAGTTTGGTAGGAGAATAAAAATTCCCTGGTCAGACTTAATGCCATTTCGAATAGGGTGCTCAGATAAGACTTAAAAATAAGGTGACATTAAATAAAGATATGAAGGAAATAAGGGCAAAATATATGTGGATATTGGGGAAAGATTTTCTAGTATAGGTAGAGCATATGATAATTCTCTGAGTTAGAAAATCAGAAAAACAGAACAATGGGGAAATAGGAAATGAAAGACCATCTCATTTGGTATTTATAGAAATTAAAATGATTTGGGGTTTTGCTCAGTGTGAGCCAGAAATCATTAGTGGAATTTGAGGAGAGGAAGATTCTCTCAGGATTTCTGTGTTGAGAATACATCATAGGAAGATAGAAGGAGGGAAACTGATTAAGTAGAAATATTATGATACTGAGATTAGATGATGGGTTATTAGTGTTGTTGAGTAGCTGAAAGGAGGTAATCAGGTACTGAATATCTCGGTGATGCAAGAGAGAAGGTATAGACGAGGAACTTTGGGATTTTGCTTGTCAATAGGTTAGCTTAACTATAAGCAAAGGGGATTTATAGGTAGAGATGCAATGAGTTGGTGACTGTTACTGTGGGAATTTGTGAAACTTTTCTTACAATTTTATCTTTTTCTTTATCTGATAAAGAAAAAAAGTAACAAGTAACAATGAGAAGGAGGTTGGAGATTTTTGAGACCAAAAGAGTGGAGAAGTTGTGAGATAATCAGTGAGTCTAGAGGGGGGTGAATGGACTTTGAAATTTAGCACAACTAGATGGCAGCAATTAGGAACCACTGGGGTTATGGTGTCAGCATTAAAATTCAATTTAATTTTGCAGTGTATTTCTCTACCCATTCTTTCTTGTGAATGATGTACATAGTATTTTCTCTGTAGCCTTATATGAATAATCGTAACTTCAAAAAGAGCACTTTTGTGGGGGAGGCAGGCACTATGTTCTTTATTTTTTTAGTTTACATAATCCACAAAACAACCCCATATTGTGGCTATTGTCACTGATGACTATTTTAGATGAAATAACAGAGGCACAGAAAAATTACCCACAGCCACATAATTGATAGGTATGAGGACCAGATTATGATCCTGGCTCCAGATTTTATACTCACCTCACTTAAAAAAAATGAAATTTTGGGAAATTCTAATTATTCATGAATGAGGATAGAAAACAACCAGAATATTGTAAGGTTAGTTATAGCCACAATAAACACCTGTCACATGTTTCTTAATATATTGTAAAATAATTATTGTAAGACCAATTTGAGGGCAACTCTTGTTTGACTCATAGAATACTGTCAGACCTTTTATAGTCTCTGCCTAATATAATTTGATACACCAGATTAAAGAATCCAAAGACTTCATAGGACAAGCTTTCTGCAGTTTCTCTCTCATCTATGTGGAAATAGTCAAGAAATGGTAGTGGCAATGCAGAACAGTGTATTTGATTTGATTTCATTTTTAATGTTAGTTCCCTGGAAATTACAAACATTTCACCAAGGTGAACTTACCTACCGTGTGTTTGTACCTGTATTTGTTATTTTGTTGTGTTTGATACTTTATTGACCTATCATAGTTGGCTGTGTTTGGTAAAGCAATTCTAAATGCTTATTTATTTATTTATTTTTGACAGGGAGAGGGAGGAGGCAAACTTTTATTTCATTATAATTAGAAGAGGGAAAAAAAATGACTTGTTTTAGAAAAGGACTTATAATAAATCTAAATTTGTGGGGATTAAACTGAAGGCCCATGAACTCTTCTACAAATGCTCTAAAACTAAAGATAACATTGTGTAGAAACAATTTTACTAAATTGTTTGCATATACGGGCTTTTGTCTATAAGTGATTGTAGATCATCTGTTAGGTAAAAGTTTTACTCCTCAGTCCTTCTGAGATATTATGGTCATTTTTTTCCAAACATGGCTCTGTGTGTGTGTGTCTGTATGTATTTGTGGTAGGTAGCTTTGACACAACATGGTAATTTAATATTATGATAAATGAAATTATGAATGGAAGTGGTCATTTTGATTGAGTGTACCCTTGTCTTTTGACATATTCTGCTCTCCAGTTTATTGTGAATTGTGTAATTTGAGGGAGTTTGAAATTGACTTTGCGATATAAATGGAAGACTTTAGCATTTTTATTGAGCTGGTCCAAATAATATTTAAGGAAGTATTGACTGTTAGAATCTGTCTACTCAGTAGCTTCTTATTTGTATCTTCAGTATAAACTTTTTTTATTGGCAATTTAAGTTAATGGGGAGAAGAAGTGCGAAAATTGAAAGTGATCAAAGGAAGTTAACTTCTTTATTTTTATAGAAAAACTTCTTAAACAGTAGTTATAGATTAGAATTTTAAAATAATAAATTATTTGGTTTCAAATTAAAATATAAAGCTAAATGAATGGGTCTTGCATTAACATTAGGCTTCCCTGGAACAACCAATAGTATTAGTTACATATCGATTCTTGCAAACTGATTGATTTTTATGTTGTTGTTGTTCAAGATTTCCTTTAAAAAGTGCATTTAGTATTGATGAAATGCTATAGTCAGATGATTTTTCATTGTTTGCATACTGTTTTAGTACTTTATGGATATAAAGAAAACTTTACAAACTAAAAAAAAAAACAAACAAACAAAAACTGCTCTATCCAGATGGTTAACAATTATTAGGCAACTGATTTTAAAGACATGTTGACTAATGCATTGAAAATATCAAAGTCTTGTTTCATATCATAGTCTCACTCCCCCCATCCATTATTTGTAAAATAACAAATTCCAGCTTTATTTATTTAGTAGGCTTTATAATTGACAGGGGGAAAATAATTTCACTATTAGAACTTTTTCACAGAATTATTATACAAGAGTTAACAGCAAGTATTGACCAAATTTGCACTGCTTTATAGTGGAATATACTGAAAACACTATTTACTAGAGTTTTTCAGTGCTTATTAGTGCAATGTCAGTAATATTTATTTAGGTTTCTTTTAGAAGCTTCACAAACTTCATTTTTTTGCATATTCTGTTTACTTTTACCCTGTATCTGACCTATTATTGGTTTCTTTGCTTTATATTGCTTTAAGAATTTAGGACACTTTCATCCAGTTTGCATAGTTCTTGTATAAGCAGTTCTCTTTCCAGTTATTTGATTTTTTTTTGAAAAAGATTCATTTCTTGCTATATATTTAATATTACTATTTTTTAAATTTTTTTTTCAGATGTTTTATATGTTATCACTCAAAGCATTATTTGATTACTATAAAATATTTATGAAATTTAAATCTTTCAAAGGGCATTACACTTGATTTTAAATGGCCTCTTTTGGAGAAGTTATTATGATGTGATTTAACTTATATATGCACAGACAATGAAAATTATAGTGATATACATGCAACTATATGTGACTGTTTACATTTTTAGGTAGAATTAATATAAAAGTATAAAAATTTTCTATTTGTCCTTCTCAGTGAATAATAACAATGCAGACTAAGTACAATCGATTGGCTTGTGATAGTTCATGAATAGAGAGTGGATTATAGGAAAAAATAACTAAAGAGATGAGTAATGTTAGGACCTGTTTGACATCATAAATCTCCATGGCTCTTACACTATATTCATGGAGCACTGGGGGGTGTGTGTAGATAAAAGTATGTTTCAATGTAAATGCCTTCCTTTATAGTCAGATTTATATTATTTGAAGTACTTAAAATATTATGAAAAATATTTCACTAGACAACAAAGGAAGCACGGCACACAAAAGGACAAAAATTTGATTTAATTTAATGAAAATAGGTAATACTTCTTCATTGTTCATGACGTATATCACCCACTATGACAAGGATTTTATGTGTAGTTATGTATGAGTGTCTTCCTACAAGCCTAGGAAGTAGGTTCTATTATTAGACTTTAGTTACAGAGGAGGTGACTAAGTCAAAGAGGAATTCAGTAACTTGCTCAGAGTAACACAGTCATAACTGGAATTATGGTTGCAGATATTGTCTTAATACTTTACTATCTTAGGATATAATATAACTATCAAAATAAAGTATAGTGGATTTTAAAAGATGTCAGATACTAATTACAGATATTTGTGTTTGTATTCCTTAAATTCAAAATTATTTAAAAGTATTTTGAATATTTAAAAAATATTTTTTGCTTATATTTATAAAGCTACTTTAATTTACATTTTTGTTGTCCTGTTGAAAAATGTCTACTTTCAGCTCAAAATCTGGAATAGTTACAGCTTTCAGATTTTTAATGAATCATGGTATGGGGAAAGCAATCAAACAAATATCAATTATGTATCAATGGATTGTTTGTTAACAATATACCTTAGGTCTTTACCTGATTGCCTTCCAGCAATCTTCATGAACTGATTTGCAATACTTATACATAATCCCTAATGAGTCTAATATAATAGTTTGCAAATTGTGCCAATTTATAAGACTCTTTTAGTTAATGAGGTATCATGGGCTTCCTAAGTGAATGCATCAGTAAACCAACTTCTATTTCTCTGTATTTTGGCAGAGAAGTGATTCACCTACTTTAACTGCTGAATTTAGTGAACAAGTTTTAAATCATATAAGTTGTAACGATGAGAGAAATCTAGTGTTTGCTGACATATATGTTTTATGTATAACACAGGGGGAGGCATTCATCTTTCGAAAAGTCTATTTTGCTAAAATAATGGTAAACACTTGTATTTTGCTTCTGTTAAATTTAAAAGGAATCAAACAACGAAGCACAATTGTTTCTTTTTTTCTGATTTAATTCAATGTGCCTGTCATGGCTATCAAACTACGATGCTACTGTTGCAGTTTTACTACATAGACTCCTTCTTGATTTATTAGCTTGCAGACTCAAGCTTTGCTGTGTTGTTACATTCTTTGGCTTACACAGCACCTGTGTAGACCTGTGTGATACGGTTTTATTTATTATTCATGTAACTTTCAGGGACAAATAGGAGACAAACTGGTTCAGAGGTCATCACCATGATTTAAGGTCAAGCTATTTGGTTTCTGAAATCCCTTTGGTTACATCATATGATTTCCTTATAAACAGGAGCTGTTCAGTCAGTTAAAATGTAAAGCACTATGGCCTTTAGAAAGTGAACAGCCTAAATGAAAAGAAATTTGTTTAAGATATGACATTTCTGTTCATTTTAACTCTTCCTTTTACATATTGTTGTACCTTTTGTTGAATGGGTGGGTAATCTAAACTACTGCCTCATCAATCTCTAGAAAGAATACTCTGTAAAAGGGGGTTTTACCAAGTCGAATTTGACCATTTGTTATCATTAGCGAACTGCTTGTGAAAACAGCATTTTCTTCTTATTGACAACACAGAAACATCAAACCTTAAATAATCAAAACTCAAGTAAAAATTTTACACTCATTCATCATACTTGAACATAAAGCTTCTCCTCTAACTTGTACCACATGAGTTTTTGTATCATATATGTCAACTACTTTCTATACACCAAGAGTCAGTGACACACAATTTGAGTAGAAAGCAACTAGAAATAATCTCCAGAAATAATTATTGTCCTTTCATTTTTAAAGATGAGAAAACTGGGTAAACTATTCTAACACAATACATTGTATTATACCATGTGAAGAAACCAACAGTTTAATATGCCCAAAATCCCTTTAATTAACTTGTAAATTTCATTCTTTAATGTAAGAATATATGTTAGTGGTGATATTTAGACACTCTATCTGTACAAATGTTGTTTTCCCTTTTCATTTTAGCAAGTATTTATTTGAGAATAGTCCTTTATTTTTTTTTCACCAAACAATTATTTACTCCTCTGAAACTTTAATCTCTATAACTTGTACAACCATAAACCTGTTTGCGATAGTCAAAACCAGAAGTTTCTTTTATGTTCTATTCTTCACCTTAACCCTCACCTCCATCCTGCTAAATTCCTTTAGTTTTTAACTACTACAAATATGAACAATTAGTTTTCTCCCTAACCATAGTGTGACCACAAACTCACACGCCACTGTCCTCTCTCCTAGACTACTACTGGGCTCTCTGATTTTACCACAGCCTCAGTAGATTCCTTTTTATCAATATACCAAGTGACCAAAGGCATCTTTACAATCGCATTATGTTAGTCCTTGACTTAATACCAACTTACGTTTCTTATTGTGGGTAAGTTCAAGTTCATTCCTGTGACTTTCAAATACTTCCATGAGCTGATCCCTATAATTTTTTATGCTTCAGCGCCTCTTGTTGCCTATTGGCAGAGTTCTTGTGTTCTAGGGAGTGAGGAATAATCATTAGCACACCGACTGAAAGTTAGTAAACTTAGGTTTTGTTTTTTTTTAAAGATTTATTTATTTATGCATACAAGCGCTGGGGTACAGGCCAGAGTTGTGTGTGGGGGGTGAGAGGATTCACCACAGAGAGCAGGGAGCAGAACAGGCTGATCAACAGAAGTACACTGCTGAGGGGAGCAGTGGGCACAGCAGGAGAGGTCTACTGAGCCATGTGAGTCTTCTCCCTGGCCAGCAGCAGGGATCGAACTCGTGCTGCAGTGACTGTGTTTTGCTTCATAGTGCATTGCTTAACCCACTGCGCAACCAGGGAGGCCCATGTAAACTCAGGTTTATTACAAGAAAGACTCCTGAGAGCAGGAGAAGGTTCAAGGGAGGATCCCGTTACTGTTGGACGTATGTTTACTTTTATAACCTCTCATGGGGACTTTCTGCTGTTCTGGGGCCCCTCTGTGCCTCATTGCCCCACTTTGCCACCCAGAGTTGTGAAGCTACCACAAGCTACGGTGTAGCTCTATATGCCTCTTGTGTTTACCAGCCTCTCTGCTTGCTAGCTCTGTGGCTAGCACCTTTGCCTATCAGCTTTCTGCTTCCCCCCCACCCAAGCTCAGTCGGCTGTCTTACAACCAGACCTAGGCAGCCAGCTCTTGCAAGCCAACATCCTAGCCAGCTAGCTCTCCACTCCTTCAGTCTTGCCACATTTCAAGAGTGATTTATATTTACTCCATTGTTTTTTGTTGTTGTTGTTTGAATGCTGACAGATTTCAAGCATACCTCTTCATCACCCCTTCAGCCCCATGCCATGAGTAAGCTGATTATAATAGCTGGATAATCATTCTGTTATTTACCAGTGAGAGTTTCAAACTGCTATTCAGATAAGGAAATCTTCACCCTTGCCTACACCCTGGCCACATCAAAACCCCAAGACTGTCCTTTCCATTTGTTTGCCTTTCTATTTTTTGATCTGCTTGAGAACTACTGTACTCTGCCCATGAAGTAAGCAGTAAGCCTTTTCATATAGTCTTTGGGAATATACAGTGTCATTAGTCTCCACATGAGAAACAAATTTTGAGTGTGGGGGATTTTCTGTGGTTTGATACAGTGGAAAATAACTTATTATGATACTTTGGGAATATAATTCACTTAGAAGATTCTTAAATTAGTTCTAAGAAGTGTATAGAGAAATAAAATTCTTCATTTTGTATCATTAGGCAGACTCTAATAACCAAAAGATTGTTAGAATTTAACTGTTTTGTTTAATTGTAATTTTTATTTTCTATTGGAAAAAAAAACAAATCTTTTTATAACACTATATAAACTTAACTGTAATTGTAAATTGATACCAACTGGTGAAACTTTTTTAAAAAATTGTTCTTTTATGGATGTGGAGATCAAAATGATTTGGACTTGTTCAGCACCTTAATATGACTTTTTTATCATTTTTTTCTATCACGATCCTAACAGTTTCTAGTTTTCTGTAGCTTCCTTATCTTGAATAACAATCAGAATAAATGTAAATACTGTTATTAAACAGATAAGAAAGCCCAGGCACTGCTATTACTACCTGAATTATAGTTACTTAGTAGGAGCATACTTTGGATCTTTAAAAATTTTATACCTATGTTATATAACATGCATGAGGTTATAGTCTTCAAAATAACATTTTAAATGTCTACCAGAAAGAGTTCTTTAAATCCTCAGATGAATTTTATATGAAAAGGGATGGTGGAAATTTGCCAGAAGCAGGTTGAGTTTTCTAAATGTAATATTTGGTAAAATAAATATTCTTGATACTAATCAGGTTGCTATTAGAAAATACAGGAATTTATATAGTTAAAATAGCTTGAAGCTTGGTTATTTAACATGAAAGTTTGAAGGAAATCCCCAGCACATTGAATCTCCACATTCAATACTAGGAAAATCCTCATTTTCCCCTTCCTATGTTGGGAATATTCATGAACTGGCCATGTGATGAGGTATCAGTTATCTTTTAGGTTCACATTTAATTTGATCCACATGGAATATTTATATGTAAAGATAATTTCCTACTCCAGTGTAAAGGGACATCTGCCAGTTTAATTTGAAGCCAATATTTGCAGGATAAGATGTGTTAACTTCTTAAATTCCTAATGTGACCATCTTCATTTGAAGTGCTGACTTTTGAATCCAGGAATACATATATAGGTGTAATAGGTTGGAGACCATAGAAATACAGATAAGATGAATTGGTGAGTAACATATATAGGAAAATATATGTCTACTTAAATATTTTATGATGTGAAAAACAAAGGTTGAATATTTTGCTGAATATCTTTTGAATTTTCCTGAAATTTTACTTCCTGTAAATCGTCTTCAGATTGGTTACCTTTCTCCCTAAATTCAATACACTGTAAATAAATCTCTAAGAGAGGTCTATTAATTTTAGGTAGGCATTTCAGAATACCTGAGTTCAAAATCTAGCTTGAGGAGTAGAGACAAGTTATTTATTTAACTTTCTGTATCTTATGTTTCTCTTCTGTGAATTAAATAATATTACATATTCCCTAGATTGATACATATAAATGAGTTTATTTGTGTAAAACATTTAGAATGGTTCCTAGTATATAACAACATTTTGATAAATATTAGTTGAACAACTGCTAACAATACTACTTTTGATATTGTATTGGGACTGTGTGTTTTTTCCACATTTCCCCTCTAAAAGATTATAAAAATAATAAAAAGGGGCTTTATAGATATTTCAACCTCCAAGTTCTGTCAAGAAGTCTGTGTTCAGTTAATGGTATCTTTCTGTTGTTCATATTCAGCACAAATACTTATTGATCATCTTATGTTTATGCATCTATTTTAAGTATTTAAAAATAGTGAAGATGGTTTCTTGGTGACCTAGGGGTTAAACATTAGTGTTATCACCACTATGGCTTAAATTTGGTCTTTGGCCAGGGAGCTAACCTACATATGGCACAGCAGACTTCTCCTGTCTCACTCTTTGCAGGGTATTTCAGTAAATTCACTTGTTCTGTTTCCTACTCTGTTTCTGGTAAATTCTCTCACCCTCCTTGCCCCCTACACACCTCTGGCCTATACCCCAATTCTTCATGCAAAAAAAAAAAAACAACAACTATATATATGTAATGAAGGGTATAAATTTATCTAAGAGATTACCATAAGATTTACCAACCCAAGAAGTATCAAATGGCCTGCTACCTATGATACTACATGTGATGTTGGGGTGTGGTCTGCAGAGGATAGACCATGCTGCACTAACCAGCCTCTATGGAGCTGATCATAATGCACATGTGCTTTGTGATGATTCCAGTGGCTGTGTTCCTAAACTACTTCTTTGTTCCCTAGGACAGCTCACATTTCTGTAATTGTGACTACCTCCTACTAGCATTTTCCCTGTCATGACATTTATCTGAAACAACAGAGATCTTTAGAGAACTTACAGAGTGTTTTTCTCCTCTTAACGTCAGGTATGATATGGAGTCAGAACCAGATTATGTTAACCAGTGTCCCTACCTCCAGTGGGTTTATGGACAATCTGTAGCAGGTGATAAGGCCCTCATTATCTTCTTTTACTCAACAGATGATAGCCAAGCCACTCAGACTTCATGTTCAATACTGATAGGATTATGAGGGCAATGTCTTCAAAAAATATAAAGGTAGAAGATACTCAGTTCCTCCTAGGAAAGGTTTGATCTTTAAAATTCAACTTTGCTATACTACAGTTGTCAAGAGACTGGATAACAGCAGGGCACCAGATTAATTTGTATCAACATAAAGGACAAGGGATTGTGCAAGATACTTGGGTGAAGATTTTTAAGAGCACACAGAAAATAAATACCCTGTTGCTCTGCTTTAGGAAAACCACACTGATAACAACATCACAAAGCTAGGAAATAAGTTTTTCTGTGACTAACAGAGCTTGGAATTGAGCTACTACTGTATATGGGTTGACTCAATTTGCAGGTCTGAAATTTGTTCTCAGGGAGTTGAAAAGACAGATTGGATAGCAGTGTAATGTTCTCCTAGAGGAGATAGAGAAGGGTGATATAAAGCATCTTCATGGACAAACATTGTAGAGAGGGGTGTGTATCATGGATTGCTGTGCTGAGTGCATCCGTGATTGCAGCATCAAGGCATAATCTTTGGAAAGGAAGGACTACCCTTCCTGATCATCATATTATTCATTCATGAGTCCCTGCAGGGAAACTAGGTCACATTTATTTTCTGTAATTGGTAACTTGACCTACTACTGCATCGACAGGACAAAATAAATACTCCATGAAACCAGGATTATGTAAATACTGTTAAACTTATTTTATCAATTCATATTACACAGAAGATATAAAAAGAAAATAACATAGAAACCAAAGGTTTAGGAATATGTTGAATTGCTGCAGTTCCCTGAACAGGTTTCCAGAAAATACTATAGCACAAAACATCAACAGAGATTAAATGCCTGAGTAGAAATGCAAAGTCAGTAACTCAATTCATTCCACAGGGACTATCATTGTCGCAAAACAACATAATCAAATCTTCCAGCTAGGGCTACAATTTTGGAGTAGAGTTAGTTGGCAGGCCTGTTAGACACCACTTTTCTTTTTCATGGACACCTCATTATTTATCATCCCTTCAATCCTTTTAATTGCTCTGAGCAAAGATTTCTTTTTCCATTTAGCAATGGGGACCAAACCTATCAATACTCAATTTAAGCAAGACACTCATAAAGACAGCAGTGAAATTACTGCTCTGCTGTATTTCTAAATATCAAGATAGTTTGGCTTCGAAAACTAAGCCTTTTTCTTGATTACTGAATAACTCTTCGGATACACAGTTTGTAATTAGCTAAATGAAACTCTGGAAGACACATTTTGCATTTGTTTTAATATATTTCTTAAAATGTTATTCACACTTGTTTGTGTGTACATGGGGATAATTTGGTCCATTTTTTCATTGATAGTTGTAAAATTATGAACAATCATATTGTTTACTAAATACAAATTTACTTAAATTTTATGCAAAATAAATATCAATTATGTTATTTTCTGAAATTAAATTATAGAACAAAAATAATACATATTTGCAACTCATGTTTATCAGCTATTCAGAATACTACCAAAACAACAATCCAATAAAGTAATTCAAAAATGCAAATCATTTGGATTTTCAATATGGTAAATGTCATCATGATTTTAATTTTTAACATAATAGTATGTGATACTAAGCACTGCATATTTAATTCCTATGAATTATAACTCATAATTTCTCAGCCTACATAGAAAGTAAGCATTATTTTTATAGAACAATTGGAAGTAAAACAATTTTCCATAATGTTTTATACATTTATTATTGTGTAAGACAAATTCTTAAAGAATTATATAATTTCACAATAGTCAAATAAATTTGGCATATTAAAAATAATACCAGTTACCTTCCTTTATGTGTTTTACCTGTTTTAGGTTCTGTGCTAAGAACTTTGCCAATCAGACTTTAGGTAACTCACAATAAAACTAAGAAAGTTATTATTGCCTTTAAAAATGAGAAAACTAATACAGTTGGGGTGACATGTCCAAAGCCTTAGAGTAAGAAACAAGAAAGAGTATTAAATTCTAAATATCTGATTCAGGAATCAAGGTTGTTTTTAAGATTCTAAGGACAGCACCTTATATACCAGACTTAAATGACAAAGGTAAGGAGGTCGAAGCGAAGGATAATAAGCTACTTTGTGAGTAGAGCTCTGTGGGATAAGAAAATCAGGACAGGTCATATGGTGGACAAAGCAGAACCATCTTGCTCACGGCAGATTCTTCCCCCTGACCATTCCCACTCTATACTTGTGGTTTACCTCTGATGGTGGTAGTCAGGGGAGAGCTGGTAATATGCATAGAACAAAGGTATAGTGCCCAGTCATGGTGATTTCTAAGAGGCCGAATTTTCCTAATGAAAGAACTTTGTTTGTATGTTGGGATACAAAGGTTTAAAAGGGACTGCTGCAGTATATTGCCCATTTGAGCCAAACTGGTCAACCAAGTTCCCACTGATTAGCACATATTTAAGAAACATTCCCAAAATACTGATAACCTGTACAGAATGACAAGCTCAAGTCCAGACTATTCAAACACACAGAGCAGCTCAGATTTACCACTCAGAATGACTGAATGAATCATCCTATATAGAGTGACCATCCCAGAGGAAATCCTTATTGCTTATCAATCACCATGGGAATTTCCAGTGCACATCAGATGACCTTGTTTGTACACATGTTGCAGAATACCGGCCTGTGATTCTTCCAGGTTTCAGTTTGTCATTTTCTAGCATTTACTTACTAAATCCTTATGTATATTTTCCAAGTCTCCTAAGAACAGAATTTTCACTTGAATTCATTGCATCAATTAATACATGAACCTGTTAATTTACAAAATATTAACACTGACAAGTGTGTTTATGTAAAACCTGCATGCATGTTTAGTAATTTTCTGTATTTATAGGAAAATTATCCTAATATTTCCACGGTGTGCACTTAAGCATATAATTTGTTTTGAACAGTATAAAGTACATGAATGTAAACATTGCATTTGTTTCCAAATATATCACAATGTCAGCTGTAGAGAGACTATATTTATAGACATTGTAATATTTAATAAATAACAACAACAAAAAAACCTAAGTACTCTTTTCAGAGTTGAAACATAGGACTTAAGGCCTCCCTCTGGCACAGCGGGTTGAGTAGCGCACTGTGAAGCCTCTGCCAAGATTGATCCTAGACCAGGGAGGGGCCCACATGGCACAGCAGACCTCTCCTGCCTCGCGCCCTGCTCCCCTCAGTGGTGTACTTCATTCTATCGCTTGTTCTGCTCCCCACTCTGTCTCTGGTGAATCCTCTCACCTCCCATAACTGTGACCTGTATCCCAGCTCTTGTATGCATAAATAGATAAATCTTTTTTAAAAAAGGAACATAAGACTTATTAAATGTTTAGCAACTGTGGTTATAATAAAATTAATAAAGAAGAAAGGAAAGAAGAAAAGAAGATAGGAGAGGGTTAGAATCAAGAAGAGAGAAGGTGGGGAAGACATGAGGAAGAGTGAACTTATTTTATGATTGTTAAAATCTGCTTAGAGTCTACATGTCAGCAGAGCATAATTATGCTTATCTGCAGGGGGTACTAGAGAACATTGTGATTTTGCATAATTCAAATTGCCTGGAATGTCATATTAGACTTAGGTTTATTGTTAAGATAGGAAGAAACTTAAAGAAACTTTCTTCAGGAACTAGGAAACTTAGAGAAACTACTCAGGTATAGTTTGTGGTAGATAAAACAACAGGAAACAGTGTTGAAATGACAAGTGTAGGTGTTAATCTTTAAATTTCACTTAAATATATTATTGCTTTTGAATGCATTTATTATACTCACAAAAATAATATTTTAGGAAAAAGGGCTCTCTCCCAATTTAATGAAGTGGTATTAATTTGACAATACAAACTAGATGTTCAAATTATTTTAAAGTTTGATAAAAAATATATAATCTAAACTATTTTCTCATGTTTTGTAGGAAATTTTTAATACTCTGTAAATAGATTTATATTAATTTGTTAATCCTCATGGAATTATTAAATTTAATTTTTCATTTGAAACTCAGTATATTTGCAATTATTATCTATCATTACCTTTAAAATTGACTAGATGTTATTCAGAAACTACTGCCTCAGAGTTCGATAATATTTTGGAAGGCAGCTATGCTCACCACTATACCACCAACGCCGGACAGAGTTCGATAATATTTTGATGAAGCAAGAGAATTCATGTGAATGTAAAAGCAACATTACAGATACCTTATGATTTAAAGATAAAATATGCAAGATACTTGCCTTTAGAAATTTTTTCTGTACTTTTTTTTTATTCTAAGAAACATAATAGCTTCTATAAAAAGATTTTTTGGAAATATGAATCATCAGTCATCAATTACATTAGCTTATTTCCTACAATACAGACTCACATCTTTAGAAATCTTCATGAATAGAATAAACAATATCTACCTTGATTCATTTAGATATAATTTCAAGCCAAGATATAAAAGGTAGATTCAGAAACCCCAGAAGTTTATCATTTTTTAAATTAAAATGGTATCCAAAGCACTTTAGTTGAATTTTTCTCCTGAGATAAATATTATTCAAACTTTAATTGTGCAGTTCCTCAAAAACAATGTTCCAACTACCTTTTCCTCTGAAAAGAAGGAAAATGTCATTATCTTAGAAAAGTTAATGCAATTAATACAATTTTGTGTTGGCTGAGTGATTTCTACATGGTTGGAATGCATTGTTCTAGAATAATGTTTTTTTCCCCCAAAACCTTTAGTTGGTCCAGCAGTGCTAATGCCTCAGGGTTTCTGAAAACTCTAATTACTGCTAATAAATTTATTTAGGGTTTAATATTTCCTATGTAGAGATTTTTATTTCTTCAAATACAATATTACAGCCCATATTAAAATATCTTAATATGCATTCTATGTTGACTACAAATAATAGCATTCACCACCACACAAAAAAACCTATGGATTTAGCACTGGGGCTACTGTGAAGGATTGCATAATTTTCCTAAGCTACCACTTATTCACTCAATCAATCATTTAACAAATGTTTGTTGAGCTTCCACTATTTGTTTAATATTGTCATTGGCATTTGATGGAAGTGGGAATTGAGAACAGATATTCTTCAATTTTATGGTCTAATTTTGAGAAAAATAATTATATTTAAATAATGCAAAAATAATTGAAATGAAAAATAAACAGAATGGCAGTATATTTAGCAAATACTTATTATGATTGAGCGCCTCCTATGTGTTCTGCTCTAGAACATCCATTCTTCAAATTGCAAATCCTGTTCTGGGGAACTTATATTCTAAGGAGGCAGACAAACAATTGATATATGATAACAGCACTGTAAGTTAGCATGCTAAAATCTCATCAACTCTTCATACCAAAAAAGTAAACAAGTGGAGTTAAAATAAAATAGTGGGAGTACTGAGAGAAATGTATTTTAAATGTAATGGTCAGGGTAGACCCAGTTACTTTTATTTATTTTAGTTTTTTTTTTTTAAAGATTTATTTATTTATGCATACAAGCACTGGGGTATAGGCCAGAGTAGTGGAGGGATGAGAGGATTCACCACAGAGAGCAGGGAGCAGAACAGGCAGATCAACAGAAGTACACTGCTGAGGGGAGCAGCAGGCACAGCAGGAGAGGTCTGTCGTGCCATGTGGGTCTCCTCCCTGGCCGGCAGCAGGGATCAAACTCGTGCTGCAGTGACTGCGTTTTGCTTCATAGTGCATTGCTTAACCCACTGCGCCACCAGGGAGGCCCTAGTTTTTGTTTTTTGATGTGGCATTGGTTTACATCACTGTTTGTATTTAGGAAGTATAGGATTCCCCCCCTTAGGTGTTGTTACCATAACACAGAGGATGGTAAAAAGGATGCTGATCCCTCAACTAAAGTAAGGAACCAAACCATATGACATTTGGATTAAAAATCAAACAATGTAATCCAACATATCAACAAAAGGAAGGATAAAACCCACATGATCATATCTATTGATGCAGAGAAGGCATTTGACAAAGTTCAGCATCCATTCATGATGAAGACTCTTGAAACCCTTGGGATAGAAGGACCATATCGTAACATGGTAAAAGCTATACAACAAACCCACAGCGATTATTATCCTCAATGGTGAAAAATTGAAAGCATTACCTTTAAGATCAGGAATAAGACAAGGATGCCCATTCTCTCCCCTACTATTCAATATAATACTGGAAGTCCTAGCCAGAGCAATAAGACAGGAAAAAGACATACAAGGCATCCAAATAGGGAAAGAAGAAGTAAAGCTATCACTATTTGCAGATGATATGATAATATACTTGAAAAACCCTAAAAGCTCTACAGAAAATCTAATTAAAACAATCAACCAGTTTAGTAAAGTAGCAGGATACAAGATCAACACACAAAAGTCAGTAGCCTTCCTATATACAAACAACCAATCTGAAGAAGAAATAATCAAGAAAAATATTCCTTTCACAACTGAGGCAAAAAAAAAAATAAATAAATACTTGGGAATAAACCTAACAAAAGAAGCAAAAGACCTATATAGAGAAAATTATAAAACACTATTAAAAGAAATAGAAGATATGAAGAAATGGTAAGATATCCCCTGCTCATGGATAGGAAGAATCAACATTATCAAAATGGCCATCCTTCCAAAAGCAATTTACAGATTTAATGCTATTCCAATAAAATCTCATGACATTCTTCAAAGAAATTGAAAAATATTGATGAAATTCATATGGAGACACAGAAAACCTTGATTAGCCAAAACTCTCCTGGCTAAAAAGAAAGGGATTGGAGGTTTCACACTCCCAGACTTCAAACTTTACTACAAAGCAGTTGTAATTAAAACAGCTTGGTACTGGAACAAAGACAGACACACAGACCAATGGAACCATATAGAAAGCTCAGAAGTAAAACCACACAACTATGGACACCTGATCTTTGACAAAGGAGGAAAGAATATGCAATGGAACAAAGACAGCTTATTCAATAAATGGTGCTGGCAAAACTGGTCAGCCACATGCAATAAAATGAAACTACACCACTATCTTACACCATGCAAAAACATCAATTCAAAATGGATAAAAGATTTGAATGTAAGACCTGAAATAATAAAATGTATGGAAGAAAACATAGGTAAAACGCTACAAGACATACATCTCAGTAACACCTTTGAAGATGCATCCCCCAAAGCAATAAAAATGAGAGAGAAGATAAACAGATGGGACTATATCAAGTTGAAAAGCTTCTGTACAGCAAAGGAAACATTAACCAAAATGAAAAGATTCCCCACTGATTGGGAAAATATCTTTGCACCCCATACAACTGACAAGGGACTGATCACAAAGATATACAAAGAACTCATAAGACTCAAGAAAATCAAAGCAAATGACCCAATCAAAAACTGGGCAGAAGAACTTAAAAGACACTTCACTAAAGAGAACATACAAATGGCCAATAGGCATATGAAAAAATACTCAACATCTCTCATAATCAGGGAAATGCAAATCAATGCCACAATGAGGTACCACCTGACACCAGTAAGAATGGAACACATCAAAAAAACCAGCAACAATAAATGTTGGCAAGGATGTGGAGAAAAAGGAACCCTAGTACACTGTTGGTGGGAATGCAAGTTAATCCAACCACTATGGAAGGTCGTATGGAGGTTCCTTGGTCTACTAGAGATGGAACTACCATATGATCTGGCATTCCTACTCGTAGGGATCTACCCAAAGGACACAAAAACATGGATCAAAAAGAGTACCTGTACCCCATGTTTATTGCAGTACTATTTATAATTGGTAAGACCTGGAAACTATCCAAATGCCCAAAAGTAGATGACTGGATCAAGAAGATGTGGTACATATACAAATGGAATACTCTTCAGCAATCAAAAATGACAAACTAGGACCATTTATAGAAATATGGATGGAGCTAGAAGATATTATACTCAGTGAAACAAATCAGAAGGTAAGAGAAAAATATTGGATGGCTTCACTTTTAGGAGAAATGTGAAAGAACAACAACTACAACAAAAAATAAAAAAAACAAAAAAACAAGAGAAGCTCAATGAAATGGTCAATTACAACCCAAAACAAACAAACAAACTCAGTAAGATCAAAAGGTCAACGATAAACCAAAGGGATCATGGGGGGAGACGGGTGGAGGGAGAGGAGGATAAAGATGGAGATGAGGGCATAAAGAGCACAAGGGACTGAGGTGATGGTGCATGGGTGAAATGGTGGTGGGAAATCCCTGGGGACTACAAATGATATCAAATACAATTAAACAAATATAATAAAAAAATTTAAAAATAAAGATGTGGAGACAACTGATAAAAAAAGAAACACTCCTATGAAATGCAAATAGAAGAGAATAGACTTTCTAGAATACAAGTAATGGGGATCATGGTAAATGAGAGTCATTCTATTTTTTGTTCCCCTGAAACTTTAATAAAGTGAAGTTTGTCAAAGTTTTTAGAGTTCAGTTACTTGTAAAAGGGCTCATGACTTACAAACAAGATAAAGTGGAACTGTTAAATTTAATTTAACACATTTCCTTAGGTTATGCCCAGATCAGTCTGATCCTGTAAGTTTGAAGGAACTTCCTGTATCCCGAGGAAATTATCACAATTGTGCTAGTTCAGGAATATTGGTGCTGCAAACCAAGACCCTAAGGTGAAATGCTACTAAATGATAATGTAACTCCCACTGAATCTCATTGTTAAGTTTCTGTACATGCATTTACTTAGAAGCTTAAAATGAAAGAAAATACCTATCTTTTTAAAGAACAGGATTTATGTTTCTTTTAAGTTTTTCAGCATTCGGTCTTTCTTTTCCATTATCAAATAAGGACATTATGGTTTGGATTACTGAGCTGGCCAAAACCAAAATTACTGATATATCCTGAGTAAGACCTCGTGTGTCCTGGGTCCAGTTTCAAGGCCCTCAAAGTATAGAAATCATTCAATTCAATTACCCACTCAAAAAATGGTATAGAATGCCTACTATACATGCAGGCACTTTGCCAAAGTCAGGAAGTTCATCAGTGAGTCAAGGAGACAGTCCCTGATACCACACTATTTTATTTTAGTGTGAAAAGGAGAAGTAATATTAGAATAAAAATTAACTACTTATTAGTTAATGAAGTGTTATGAGGAGACTGAAAGTGATGGACAGGTACTTTTTATCCCGCAATTATCTTGTGTTATGAACTGCTACAATTGCTTTATATGTACCTTCTCATTTGACTATTAGCATAATTTATGCAGAAAATGTAATCCTCAGTTGGAAATTATGACACAGAGAAACTGAAATTTATACAGTTAATAATTGTCAGAAGAGGGAGAGCAATCAAATCAGAACAAGTAGATTTGAAAGCAAAGTTCTTAATCAGTTTACTATATTGCTTTCGGAGGAAGCTATTGAGCCAAGATTTGACTGATGTAAATGTCTGTAAACTATTAACCACTGTCCAAAATACTGCCAACTGTTCTTGTAAATGAAGTTTTATAGGAACATAGACACACCCAGTCATCCACATGTTGTCTGTTGATGTTTGGGGTTATAGTAGCAGAATTGGGTAGTTATGACTGACCTATGGCCCACAACCTTCAATATTTACCATTTCATCTTTTACAGAAAAATAATTTCCAACCTCTTAATTAAAGTAAGGAACCAACCCATATGATATTTATATTAAAAGATTCGGGGGAGAGGGTGCTACAAGTTTAAAAACCCTGGAGTGGGTCTATGTTTGACTTAACCATGTGAGAGCAATAGAAGGCCTGAATCAAAATAAATGAGACAAGTATTATTGAGAGATAATATCAAAAGAACTAGTAACCAGATCACTAATGGGTTTGAACAGTCTTGCAATGGACTTTGAACTTGATTCTCATTAATGTGGGGAGCCTTTAAAAGATTTCCAGCAGAGAAATGACATGATTTGATACAGTGGATACTGTGATGCACCTCCTAGATCAAGCCTGCAGACCTTACTTCCTTAGGGGATGAAAACATTGGCAGTAGAAACCCTCATTCATCAGTTCTGTCCTAGAATTGCTTACCAGAAGCAAGTCGCCTTGCCAAGGCCATGCCTTATTCCCGGGGCAGGCTGCCACAAAATGGTTGATATGAGAATATAAAACCTTGGTCTTACTGCTCAGAGTTGGAACAACAATGCAAGGCCACAAATTCAGAGCTCCTGTGGGATTAGCTGAGACTTTCCTTGAGACTTCTCTGTAGCTCTTTTCTGTCTGCCCAATCCTGATTCTTTCTCTTACACAAGTGAGGATGCTTAGGGCACTCTTTGACAGATCTCCTTCATTCTCATCCCTGTATCACTGTCTGTATCACAGGGAACCTGAACATCAATATCTGACTCACTTAACAGAGACATCACTAAATGCAAAGCATTTTATAGGTGGACATATGTAGAAACATGGAGGATGAATAGAAAAATATTACAGTAGTTGAAGCTAGACATGATCAGTAAGGAATATGGTGATGTTTACAGTCTGCATTTATTTTGACAACTGTTCCAAAGTGACTTGTAGGTACTTGGAGATGAGGCAGGAAGGTTACAAAGTTTTTAACTAAGCAGGTTAAGAGATAATCATAATTTCTCTGTTTTGGGAGTAGGCTAGATAAGAAAGTAAATGAGTAATTTGCTTTTTTTATTGAAATTATGCTGGTTTTTAACATTATGCTAGGTTTCAGGTGTGTGTCAGCATAAGTCAACATCTGTGTATATTGCATTGCGTTATATATTACATGAAGCCTAATGATTAGGTTATGCTGTAATAAAATTCTAAATAATCTCACAACTTAATACAATGAAAGTTAATTCTCAATAACATGTGATCCAATGCAGGTATCTGAGTTAAAGAATTATTTTCAAAATATTGACTAAATTTGAGTTGCCTCTGTCTCATGCTTCTAACATTCCATGAATTTGAGATCACCTGTTGTCTTCTACCTGTACACAAATCACATTCTCTACTTACTCCTACTCTGTGAGAGAACCACAAGACTTATACCCACATTGGACCAAAGTTAGTGACTTAAACCCTTTGGAAGTGAGGTGAGAAGAGGCTACTGAGAAGTGTAGTCCTTGACTAGGCATCTTTTTCTCGTCAGCTCTTTGACACAAATCTTGGGCAATGACCAAGACATCCCTGCCGCATCCTTTTAAGTCTGAAATTCATATTATATATCCAAGTGGAGATGTGAAAAGTTAGCTGACCTGGAATTCAGGGAAAACGACTAGGATGAAGAAATAAATTGGGGAGTCTTTGGTGACTAGATGGCATTTAAGTCAAGCATCAACTTTCCTAGGGATTGTATATAGGTTAAAAAGAGAAGACATTTAATTCTTGAACTCTGGGTTATTCCAGTATTTATAGGTTGGGTATATGATAACAATGAAGACTGAAAGGCAGTACCAGTGAGATGAGGGAGGGGAGGGAAACAGAGTGTGATTTCCCTAAGGTTAATCAAATAAAGATTTTAAGACTAAAGTAATTAACTGTATCTGGCATTGCCGCTAAGTAGAGTAAGATGAATTCACATAATTGATCATTAAATCTGCAATGTGACTTACTAGCATAATTTGATGGAGTAATGTGTCAAACAGGTATTTACAGTAAGTTTAAAAGAGGATGAGCATGTGTGAAGTGGATGCAGTGCAGAGAGTGAGTCTTTTGAGAAATCATATATAACTTATCAGTTGCATATAACTTGACAGCACTCCTATGAGGCAAGACCTATAATCAGTGTCTAAAGTATTTAGAAAAAAAAATACACATTGAAATATTTGACATCACTATAGTAGGCTAACTCATTGAGATGCAAATGATACATTGTTTTAGCCACATGACCACATAGAACTGCACAAGAAAAAAAAAAACAAAGATTTGGAATAATCTACATGTTTATTTGTTGCTACCACACCACCTCCTATTGCTACCTGCTTTAGCACCGTCTTTAACTTTTGTGATCATGTGTTGGGTCTATGTGTGTTTCAGTAAGGTTTTGAGTAATCTACTGCTCTTCTGTATATTTCCACCTCAAATTATCCAAACCTGGATTAAGAGGAGCCACATTTCTATACAGGACAATGATAAATTATTTTTTAAAGATTTACTTATTTATGCATATAAGAACTGGGGTACTGGCCAGAGGTACAGAGGCTGAGAGGATACACCAGAGACAGAGTGGGGAGCAGAACAGGAGGGTCTACTGAAATATACTGCTGAGGAGTGCAGCAGCGAGGCAGGAGAGGTCTGCCACGCCATGTGGGTTATCTTCCTGGTGGCGTCAGGGATTGAACTGCTGCAGTGGCTGCAGTTTGCTTCACAGTGTGTTGCTTAACCCACTGTGCCACCAGGGAGGCTCCTCAACCATAAAATATCTTGACAGGAATTATTACTAGGATAAAAAAGAAAATGACAGAAGAATACAAAAATATATAGAAACAACAATTTCTAGAGTTTGTTTCTATAGATGAAATAGTCTATTTATGATCAATGCTGCCGTGAGGTATCAGTTCTCCCTTGTCAGAATGGCCTATATCTATATCTATATCTATATCTATATCTATATCTATATCTATATCTATATCTATATCTATATCTATATCTATATCTAAAGAATGGAGACAACAAATGTTGACAAGGATAGGGAGAAGAATGAACACTCTCCACTGTTGGTGGGAATGCAATTTGGTGAATCCTCTAAGGAGGTGAATTATACTTAGAGATGAATAAAAATATAAAATAATAAATAAAAAATGAAAATTCCATGTGATCTGGCAATATCAATACTGGATATTTATCCAAAAAATATGAACTCTCTACAATGAAAAAATGTATACATGCCTATGTTCATGGCAGCATAATCCACATTTACCAATCATTTACCACATTTACCACATGGAACCAACCAAAGTGCCCAAAAACAAATGAATGAATAAAGAAACTGGAATATATACTCAATTAAATGCTACTTAGCTATTAAAAAAAAAGAAACAGTGCCTTTGGGACATGGTGGATAAACCTGGAGGTGATTATACTATGAGAATTAAGTCAGAGAATGAAAAATACCAGATCATTTCACTTATCTGTGGAACATAAATAATCTCAAAACTATATACAGCAAAACAATTCTTAGATGCTAGAAAAATATACTGGTTACCAGAGGGAACTGGGGAGGGAAGAAGGGGTAGTTTAAATAAGAGGTTAGAGTAATGGCATAGGAGCTTTGGTGGAGGGTGTGTGAAGTGTGCATATATTCAAATGATAAAATATAAACACAAAATTATATAGACTTGTAAATGCTCACAAATCAATAAAAGTAAATTCTGATCTTATTGCCACAGAGTTTAATGGAATAAGCACCATACTTTTCCATTATTCAATTTCACGTGCTGTGATTTTGGGGGAACTGCAACTGGCTGATCTTTCAAAATACCCAGAATAGCTGGGAACTAGACATAGAGCTATAGAAGAGATCAGAGAGAAGCATGCGGAGTGAGGAAAGTCTTGCTAACAATTGACAATAAATGAAAATTTAAGGGAGATGATAGGTCAGTGGGTGTGGGTAACACTTAGGGAGGAGCAAAATAAAGAGAAAGAGAGAGGATCTATTTAGATGACCGTGCTTGTCTCTTGAAAGGGCAAAGAGTAGTTATGACATAGCTTAATGATCCATTCTTTATTAGGATTTCTATCATGTAAACAGTTAAAATATTATGTAAGTTTCAGTGGTCTAAATAGACTCACAAGAAAAAAAATATGACAGTGATGATTTGGATAATCACAAGAAAAAAAATATGACAGTGATAAATTTGGAGAAAAGAAAAAAGACATCAGGAAGATGTAGCTAAGAAAGTGCCAATGATGTGAAATAAATTTTCTTAGAAGCTTCTAGATGGTCAGGCTGTTTTTGTTTTTTTCACTAGAACTTTGTTTCCCTTCTATCACAATATTTTCCTCTTCCACTACCGAAGGAAGTTCCCATAATTTATTTTAAGATAGGAATATACATGGCTGCTGTTAGAGATTTCCTTCTGAAGGACTTGGTCTAAATGAATATAATCAGATTTTGGAAAGGATAAAGAAAGTCACAAATTGACAGTGAAGGGAACATTTTTATTCTTGCTTCATTTCATTACAAGTCATGTAGACAATTGAAATAGAATAGAGAGAAAGAAATTCAGGAACAAATAACCCCCTACACTTGAAAACAGAGGCTTCTAGAAAAGGAAAGCATTTTTAGATTGCAAGTGTGCTTCGCACTGTTTCTTTGATGGACTGTGACAGTGTGAGCTCTTGGGTAAAAATTATGGCAGAAAAATCTTGCCTCATTAGCACTCAGTCTAGATGAAGTGTCAATATGATGATTACTAGAGATTTTTCTGAAACTGGACTTATTTGAGCTAGATGAAGAAGGAATTACAACAAATTGAAAGTGGCATAGATTTTTATGTTGTAAATCCGTGTGCTCTTCAATTGCTAGAATGGAAGGATGATATTCTTGTGACACTTCTTTATTGCCCTTTATTCTTTCTTTCATTTGCTAACTTCTTGGGCTACCATCTCTGCATTCTGAGGGATTGAAACTACTTGCTTCATTTCTTCTTTCAATACTGTTGCAAGTGCTTACAGATAGGGTTAGTTACGATAGGAGGTAGATACTGCGATTAGACTTCCAAAGATGCATGACCCTGTGTGTCTACTACACCATCTGTCCTTTTGGCACCAAATGTTAGAACATGGATAATTTAAAAACTTCTCTTTGCACATGATTTTTATTTTTATTTTTTTCCTATTTGGATGACTCCCAAAATCAAGAACAGTAGGGACTGCATTTCAAAATGTTCTGATCTTTCAAAGTGGCAGAGTTGAATCGGGTCTTAGGGATTTTAAAGTGAATTTATTGAGATTTTCTAATTGAAAACACATGCAGAAGACAGTCCCATGAATGGAAGGTAACTGGAGACAGTGCGTGTGCTGCTCAAAAGCCTCATTCACATGGCAGCTTTCTAAAGAAAATGGGATTTGTAGCTGCAGATTTTCTGAAATCAAATCACACCCGAACAGCAGGATTTCTAAATAAAAGGTGCCTCATAACTATGTTCTAAAATTAAACCTCATTTAAACTGCATTCATTCTAAATGGAAAAAATGTACTGTGGTTGTTTTCTGCATTAAAATCAAATTCAAATCATTGTTATCTTGAGAGCTAAGTAGCTTGAGTAACGTCTGCCATATAATGAAGATTAGTGTGTGCTTCATATTAGGTTTGTAGAGTCATTTTGGAGGATATATTTTCTTTTTGCATTTGTTTCATATAGACTTGTGAGAGGAAAATTCATTATTTGACAAAGGTTGCTTATCGGGAAGATATGATACTTGTTTTGTGTTTCAGCACAATGTGATATGTTATTGATTTACCTGTTCTCAGAGAGAGAAACCTTTACAGGGACTTGCAGCTTTTAGGTTACATAGGGCACTCATTATGTAGAAAATATACTGTGTATTCAGATTATATTCAAATAATATTGAATATGCAACTTGTGGAATTGAACAGGAATTTTTACTAGGGAAAAATGAGAATACTAGTGTATGACTCACAGAAGTGATGGCTTATTAGAGAATCACTGAACAGAATTAAGAGTTAGAAGGGATATTAAAACTATCACAGGATTATAACTCTTCCTTTCAGAGATATGAAGCCAATTTTACAAAATTCACCAGCCCATCCCTTGTTGCATTCCTTAATAGGTACCTTAATGGGAAATCATATACTAATTGATTAGACAGAAATGATATCTTTTTCTTGTTTTACTAAGAAACATATAAAACCAGTAACATATTGGAACACTAATAATATCTTGTGTGTGTATCTATATATCTGCATATACAGTATTTAGTATTTTCAAAAACTTTTGCATTAACAGAATCTACACAAAATGTCTTATTCATGAATTGTAATTTTCTCTTTCAAAGTGCCTTTAATCCAGGTGTATAAATAAAGAGGATAAAAAGGATTTCTCAGTGCTGTGTTGTATATATTTTGCACTTTTTCCTTAAGCTGATGCTAGTCAACATGCTCATTATCTGTCTTCAGAGTGTGTAGTGATGATTTTAATTGACCAGTTGTTCTTTTGCATTTTTTTCATACATAGAAAAATGTGGCTTTGATTTGTTGTAACAACTGCTGGGAGCAGTATCTGAAATGTCTTCAGCTGGGACTATTAGTACTTGTGTTCTATCAAAAATAAGAATGAAAAAATAAAAAACAAACAAATCATCATTATCTGAGTGCTTTCTATCAGGCTAGTGTGGCCACTGTAATTAATCACCAGAACATTGTAACTATGCTTATGTGTAAACACCTTCAAGGATGTTTTTGTCTCTTTATTTACAATCTTAGCACTTGAAATCACCATGGAAGTAAAGCGCTACTTAGACATTTCACTACACAGTGTTTGAGTGTATACTTTTTCACTGATACTGAACAAAATATTGAGATGAACTTTGTTTTGATGTTATCAGTATTAAGATGTGTGTTTTGTTTTTACTGGTAGAAATCAAAGGACATTTTACATGACAAATATCAAATTGAAGCTGAAGTAGGAGGTTTTTGAAGTGCTTGTTAAATATGTGTCCATATATTTGTTCCAGTTTTTAGGAAATAAGGTAAAAGTAAATAATGAGTTATTTTTATTTCCTGAAAGGTGAACACAAAAATATGCATTCACTTATTAAAAACTATTTTCTATACCTAAATGTTAATATCTATCATGTGAATAGTAATAAAAATGCAATGTATCGTAAACTGAATTTTGAGGTAAGAGGTTGAAACTGTATATTTCATTAGTCAATTTTCTCAGTCATTATATACCAGAACCACAAGGTTATAGAGTCTCTCCAAAGTCAATTCTACTCTGTGTATTCCCTATTTTAGTTAGAAATTGTTCCATGTATTTTTTTTTTGTTTGCTTATATTTTTGGTGTTGTAACTAAGAAATAATTGCCTGATATTACATATTAGAATTTTACATCCATAATAAAAATCCACATATTTTCTTGTAACATTTTTATGGGTTTGGTTCTTACAGTTTGATTTAATTTTTTTCAATAATGTATGATACTGTCATTCAAATTCATCCTGAAAGTTCCTACAAATAAAGCTACCATCCTACACATAGAGAAATAAAGACATCTCTAAAAAGCAAATGTATTTATATCTTGCATAAACACATACTGTTAGAAAGTGGAGAAAACTAGCCACTTTTCAAAATACTTCAAAAGGAATAAAAGCAAGATTGATGATTTAGTTCATTGTATTTGGAAAAAAGACGATAACGGGATCAAAATGTTAAACTTCCTACTGATGGTACCATTTATTCATGTGTATTACTCTTCTATGAAATTTGATTTGACATTATATCACTAAAAAGACCTTATTTTGAAAAAAAATACCACAACTATGATACATGATGACTGTGGCAACAAAATCATAAATTGACATTGACAATGAAAACTGTTTTTTTGCAAAGCATCTGATAGTTAATGTATGAATAACTCCCCTGGTACTATCTATCTGCCTATCATTGTGGTAGAAATATTCTATTTCAGAGATATAGAAGTTGATAAAAATTATCCCTTTTGTGTGTGTGTGTGTATATATATATATCAGTATCAAATAGCATGACAGATCAGAAAAATTACTGATGTCAGTGTACTAATATTCAAAAGGTGATGCACTTTACATATGAAGTTTTAAGCAAGGGCAAAGATATGCTAATTGATGTTAGAAACTATTTTTTTTGCCTGGTCATGATAAACATTTTTATTAAAATACCCCAACCTGAAATATCATCTGTCTACCTCATAGTCATAATCACTAATTTTTGTAGTTCACTTTCATTTTAAACAGCTGTTTAACTCTCAGATTACATTTTTCTGTGACCATTGTGTATATTTGTTTTAGAGTTACACAAGGTTTGACTTGGTAACAAAGCATAGGAATAATTTATTAGTGGTAGATGGCAGATATATAGATGTGCCTAGTAAGAGCAAACCAAAAAACGTTTGTCAATTCACTTGTCCAAATGAAAGTATTATTATAAACAATGTCAGAGAATTTACTGACTGTACACATTATTTGCAGTGAAAACTCATAAAATGATCTATGATTAGGTTGAAGAAAAGAATTACAGTAAGAATTTACTTGATATTTGATTTTTTTAAAGTAGGTCCATGAAAGTGACTTTCCCTACTTAAAAGACATATTAGCATGCTTTATTAATCTAAATTAGTGAAGATAAGTTTTAGGCTGATTGTTTACTATTAGATCACATGAAAAAAAATTCAATGAGTTAAGAAAGCCTGCTTTATCTCACAGCATCGCCTAAGACATGTACATGAAATTCACTTTTGGGAGCAAAGATACAGTAATACTCTATAGCCACGAATACACAATAAAAACCTACTTATATAACTCTTAATCATGTCACAGTGATCAAAGGTCATGAAAGAGTAAATAAATAATTTCAAGCATAAACCAAAATAAAAAAAAAATCATGAGGTCAAACTTTCCAAATGGCTGATATGTATTCACATTCAAACTTCACTGTCATGGGCAATTACAGGCAGGATGCTGTAATTGCAATAATAATTTAACATAGATTTAATAATCTCTCAAGAACAACTGTTCTTTCTTACATAGTTCTTAAATAACACCAGGTCAAGGTGAAATATCACATATTAACAATAAGAAGGAATTTTTAACAAGTCAATTAATATAACCCAAACAAACTTAAATCCTGAATAAGGAAGAGGAGGTCAGTAATAACAGACCAGAATATTTTCCTATGGCAGAAGTAAGAGGTGCCTTGATGGTGGGTGTATTATAGTAACAATAACTGAAGGGGAAGATCAGTTTCTTCTAAATGACAACTTTGTAAGCCCATGTGGCCACAATAAAAACAAACAAGCAGATAAAACAATATGCTCAAAAAAGAGAAAAAACCACATTTTCCTATAGTGACTATGGAATAGGCATTGGTAATCAGAAGAGATAACTGATATCCCGCTGCCTTTTGGGCATCTGATGAAAGTTCTCGTCAAACTCATGTGGGGTACCCAGAATGCGATTATATTGCTTTGATAAAGGAAAATAACATACAAAAGCTGTTAATTTATAATATGTGTTTTCACTTTCTTTCCAAGTAGAAAAAACATCTTCTGGTAAAAGATTAAGTGTATGAGGATGAGCTGAGTGACAGGAGACCTTGTGAGCTACTCCAGGTAAATGAGGCAGGGAGATGATGTATTATTAAGTCCCAGTGTCAAAACCAGTCATTTGTCCCGATGATAAATTCTCATAACGTTGTGAGGCTGACTGTGGCAAAAAACTAGGGTTGGGTTTGGTTTAAATGTGTTCAATCAATGGATTAAAAATACCTGAAACAATGGAATTACTTAGCTTTAATAAGCACGATTTCATATACATGAAATGTTCTTAAAGAATATGTGAAGCTATAAGAATATTTATTTTCCAGGACAGGGATTTGTCCTTCTTCACTCATTATTTCCTTTCTCTTCCTCTAATTAGTCACTTAGTGATTTATTGAATGCCTGTAATAGAAAATCCTTTAAAAATTGTTCTTTATTTAAGGGTTAAAATGGAATTACATATTTAATTGATATGTGTAAATCTCTGTAGTATATGCTTTTGTATAGTGGTGTTCAGACATTAAGAATATGGTCTCTGTGCTTAACAAATTTGTATTAGGTGTGGTCCTAGTATTTATATTTTTTATATTCTAGCTTACTTCTAGGGTGAGAATAACTTGGTCCAAATTATGAAAAAGATAAAGATAAAAAAGCAGCGAGAACATCAGTCTTTTATTCTTTTAAGTGTAATTACTCTAATTACACATGATGTGCTATTACTAAACATTAAAATTAGATACAATTTTGGGGGTTTTCTTATTTCTAGCACAGATGTGATTATTTGTATTTTTATGTATCTGTGGAATTAAAGCTTGCTCATCTGTCAGTGGACAGGAAAGAAATCTATATGACTACAGTGCCTGAATATCAAGGAACATTTGTTTAGTGAGATAGGTCATCAGCGTGCCTTCTACCAGGGTCGATTTTTTGCCATGGTTGAGAATGCAGGATAAAGAACTTTTTGTGTGAAACAAAAGTACTTAGGCCCCTATGGCACCATCTCTCTTAACCCAGCCCTGCCTGCTCCACCCTCACCTCTCACAGAGACATTTATCTCACTGAATCACCATTGTAATCTACCAAATTCACAAGCCCACTTTAGTTAAACTTGATGCAGTGGTGTGCAAAAGTCAACTTCTAACTCTCAAAGAACCAATAGTTAAAATTTCTGGAACCATGAACACCCCATTTTACCAAGTGGGTGGGCTGAAACATTCTGTGAGGAGTGCTTCTGACAGGAATCAGAAAATGCTGCAAATCGTGGCTCCTGCCCTCTAGCTGTGGCCCTTGAACACTGATGAGGGCATCACTGGTTGTCAGTGTGGATCATGATTTCTTCTTTCAACTCTGACTTCAGTGAAAAGACTTAATTTTTCTCCTGGCTATGTTATTGTTTCTCAGATGGCTCTTTCGTGGCTGACACATACCTATTCCTATATCTCTACCTTCCTTAAATATGTGTGTTCCTCAGGATTTTGACCTATGCCCTTTGCATTCTCCTCCATGGTCTTTCCATATGTAAATGTTGCTACTCCACTATCTTTAACAAGTCTGCTCTCTTAAGCTCTAAAACTATTTATTTAATTGCTTTTGGGCCACTCCACTTACCTGTTCTATAAGGAACAGAAATCTCGATTGGTATATGAAACTGGACCCATGCCTTTGCTGTTTGTTCACCTTCCTCAAGTAATCACCACCACACTTCCTGATTTATAGTTCTCTTCTGTCTCTCTCTCTGTGAGACTCCCCTGCAAACTGACTAACCTGAGGTAGTATCTCATTGTGGTTTTTATAGGCACTTTCCTGATAAGTGATGTTGAACATATTTTCATAAGCCTGGTGGTCATTTTTATTTATTCTTTGGGGAAGTGTCATTTTCAGCTCTTCTGCTCATTTTTGACTATCTAACCCAGTCTTTGAATCCTTTCTCTCTGGTTTCTGTGAGACCTCCCTTCCTCAAGCATTCAGTAAACTCAGTGTTTCTCTCTGCATTGCTGACATTCCTCTCACATGGTTCTTTCAAACAGACATAAGTCTTTTTTTAAAAGATTTTATTTATTTATTTTTGTGTAGAAATGGGGTTCAGACCAGAGGTATGGGAGGTGAGAGGATTCACCAGAGACAGAGTGGGGAGCAGAACAGGCAGATTGAATGAAATACACTGCTAAGGGGAGCAGCAGGCAAGACAGGAGAGATCAGCTGCATCATGTGCATTAGCTCCCTGGCCTGGATTCACTCAGGCCATCGAGGAGGGGTGCTGAGACTTAACCACTAGGCCACCAGGGAAGCCCAGACACAAATATTTTTAACTTTGATAAGTCCAAACTGTGAATTCAAAGCATAAAATTGCTACTTCCAGTTCACCACTAGCCATTCATTTAGTTATAGTGAAAATTTTGGATTTTTAAGCCAGTACACTGTCTGTCTTTCAACAACATCACCAAATCCCTTATATACAATACATGCTCCATCCCAAGAAACTACCTTTGGAATGGGAAGCAGCTGGCTGTGGTGTATGTCTTACTGCCATTTCCAAAGCACATATTATTGCCCCCTGCATTGGCAAGGAGAAATATCTATTTTATACTGGCAAATAAACGAGGTTCTCAGTTCTTTTTATCAATCCTGGCCATTGACACCAGGCTGAATTTAATGCCTGTGTGATAATCTTCAGATTTCAGAGATTTAGTCTTGCCCCGTGTTTTAGTCATAAGATCAAGGCACTAGTCTTGGTCTTTAACTCTGAAATCTGCATTGTTTGACGGACTCTCCCTGGTTTGCAACATCTCCTTCATTTTGGGTTGGCAGGATACTGCACTATTCTGGTTTGCCTCTGTGACTGACAACTCCTCTGATCCATACGCACCTTTGTTTTTCTTTTTTCAGGCTACAAATCAGTTCTTAAGCCTCTAGATTTCATCTAGCCATTCAGTAAATGAGACTGTTTTCATGAAAAAAAAAAAAAAAAAAAAAAATCCCCTCCAGAATTAATCACCCATCCTTTTTGACCTGAATTGGATTCTACTTTAACATCTTTGTTATTGCATATTCTGCAATCTATTTTTTTTAAGATTTATTTATTTATGCACACAAGAGCTGGGGTACAGGCCAGAGTCGCGGGAGGTGAGAGGACTCACCAGACAGAGTGGGGAGCAGAACAGGCAGATGGACTGAAACACACTGTCGAGGGCAGCAGCGGGGGAGGCAGGAGAGGTCTGCTGTGCCATGTGGGTCCACTCCCTGGCCGCGCAGGGATCGAACTGGTGCTGCAGTGGTTGTGGTCTGCCTCATAGTGCGCCGCTTAACCCCCTGTGCCACCAGGGAGGCCCCTGCAATCTATTTTGAATGTGACTCCGTAGACTCTTCTAAATCATGATAAAGAGAAAAAGAAAAAAAAAAACTGCCTATTTTTGATAAAGAAGAAAATTAAGCCTTATTAATAATCCTGTCTGAACAATAGGTGTAAAGTGGACAGACCCAGGGGGGTGGGACATGTGGTCATCCTACCTGAAATTTATCACTGTCTCCACCAAAAAGCCTGCCTTCTGGTTTCTGCTTTGCCTCTAATTGTCATACAGGACTCCTGTATAATTTACTAGCTGTAGTTATTTGTTTTTTTCAAGGCAAATAGCTTTTTCTTTCCTCAAATTCATTGCTTCTGCCCTAATAGACCTTTATTATCTCCAAATAGGAAATACTAATAACATTACTGGCTTTGCAATGCCTTACATCTTCCTCCTGCAAGTGATCATTCTACACTACCATATTCATTTTTTTTTATTAGATTGGGTACAGAGTGAAAAAACACCCAAAAAAATGTATTCTTGACAGTGGATTGAATTTTGACTGCCTTAAGTTCATCAGTTAAAAGTATTTAGCAATAAATCAAAACTTTGCATTTGGTATTGTTTTCATTTATTATATTTATATTTATTATCTTTTCCTCTTGTCTATGTTTCTGGTCCTATTATTATAATGCAAGCACAGCTTGAATATTCCTCATTATACAATTTAATTTACACTAAAGGTCTCAAATTTCTCATGAAAACTTTCCCTCCCTACTAGAAGGGATCTCTTTCTTTTCTTGTAATTCCTATGATACATATAATTTTATATCAGTGATTACTTATTACAAATTTTAAAAATTTCCTATATTCTGAAGTACCTGGAGTCAGTAAAATTTTCAAATGCATCTTTTTATGCGCTTTAATGTTCATTCAATAATTATAATAGAGAACAAAGTAACTAAAATAATAATTGCCCACTGCCCCAAAGAACATGTTGAGTTACATAGAAGCATGCTAAGTGAATATTTTTAAAAAGTCATTTTCTCCTCTGCTTGCTTGAGGACAAGGTACACCATGCAAATACAATGATGCCAATCAGAGTTGTGCATAATAAAATTCTCTGATATTATGATTACTCTGAAAAATCATTATGTTTAATTCAGAAAGCTTGATGGAATAGTAAAAACCAAAGATCTTTAGAAAACATTGCTAGAAAAACAATCACATGTGCTCCCAAAGAATGAATATTTAGCAATAATAAAACAACAGCATCCTAAAATAAAGATAAATGTATTTTGGTATAATGATTTCTAATCATAATGTGCTCTAGTTTGAAGTAATGTGTTTTGGCAGCAAAGGAAGGGTAATGGAACACTAGTAACTAAAGTGAGAGTGCAAAATCTAATTTTAGAGCTAGAATTTCATTTGCCTATTAGTTCATATACAGATGAGTTGATATGCTGTAAGAAAAATCAATGGTGCGTTTGGAAACTGCATTTCAACTGAAAGGAAAAAAAAAAGGTCATAATCTGGAAAGCAAGATTTATAGTAACAAAGATTAAACACTGAGGTTAATTTCCTTTTCCCCATTGGCTTAGTGAGTAAGAATCCTTAAATGGTAGTAAGAATGTTGTTTCTTGGTAGGAATATTATATCAGATTCCATATGCTTCCATGAATAAGTAAATCATGAAATTTAATGCTTCAGTTGATACAAGTTATCGTAGTTGCACATTCTTTTTCTCACTAAAGCCTAATAAAAGTGATACTGTTTTCCAAAAGGGAATTTGCTAAAATATTTTTAGTGTATATCTTTTAGCAAGTCACTTGGTGTGAGTCAAAGGCTGTTCTCGTATAATAGTTTGATAATGTTTGGTAATAGTTCTAAGCATGTATGTTGGTGACCATTTTTGTTATTTTTTCATACTATAGAAAGTGAATGGTTATAGAGTTATAGAACAACTAGGTAAAACTTAAGACCAATAGTCACTTGCCTGTATTCATGAATACCTTAAGGAACTACTGTTGATATATGACTCAAGAAAAGACATAATTTATTTTTAGAAATATATATCAAAATTAAAAGAGCAAAGCTGACATATTCTATAATAAAGATTGATCTAATTTGCTCTTTAACTCTAATGATTACTTTAGATAATGATAATTGTGTACCTTGCAAGACTAGTTCATTAATATTTCTTAGAGTTCTAAAGTTCTATGTGCTAGTGACCTAAGTTAGTGTTATTTACTCTTTAGAATTTTAAGTATCACAATTTTTTATTGAGGAAAAAGTTGCATAACAGAAAGTACACTATTTTTAAGTAAAAAATTTAGTGTCATTTAATACATTCCCAAACTGTGTCGCTATCATTTCTTTCAAGTCCCAAAATTTATGGATTTTGGATATTATATATGGTATACATTGTATTCAATGATGTATACAATTTGTACATCATTCTCAAAGAAATCCCTAACACATTAAATATTTCTTCCCTAATCTTTCTTCCATAGACTCTGGAAAGTACTGGTTTATTTTCTGTTTGTGTGACTCTAAGTATTTTGGAAATTGCATATAAATCAGATTGTACAGGACTTGACCTTTTGTCTCTGGTTTCAGACACCTAATATGCTTACATGGAAAATGCATGTTATAGTGTGACATTAGAATTTCATTATTTTTGATGGCCAAATAATATTCCACTATCTAGTATATCTTTACCCAATTTCTACCTAAGGTTTATTACTGTCTCCACCAAACAGCCTGCCTTCTGATTTCCACACCACTTTAATTGTCACATAATACTCCTGTATAATTTACTAGGTGCAATTATTTGTCTTTTTCAAGGCAAATAGTTTTTTTTCTTTTCCCAAATGCATTGACTTCACCCTAATCGGGACTTACTATCTCAAATATAGGAGATGATAATAACCTTATAACTGGTTTTGTAGTCTTTAGTATCATCCTTCAATAGACATTTGGTTTGTTCCCACTTTTTAGCTATTATGAGTTGCGGCTGTGTTGTGAAACTTTGTGTAAGTTACTTGTTTTAGTACCTGTTTAATTGGGTATTACTTTTACCAGGCCATGCAATATACCCAATCATTCTCATTTGTCTTTGTAATGTACAATGCTGAAGATCATTTTGTGTTGGAAACTTTAAAATATCTAGCACCATGTTTTGTAATGATTGCTCAAAATTTGTGGTTTAATTTGCAAGAGATATTAACAAAATTTTAAAGATGTACTTATGAAGGAATTATTGTTTATGAATATGTACTTTAGAGTCATACTGCCTGGGTTCAAATTCCAACTCTGTAGGTTATTGATATAGAGTAATGTTAATTTTTTTTATTATAAAAGAGTAAAGTGCTTGCATTCATGGAAACAAAACAGTAAGAAAAAAGGAATCAAAATTTCATATATGTTTATTTCATATTTTTTCATATTTATCTCATATATATATCTTTACAACTATATAAAGTGAAACATTGCAGTTCAAAGCAGTTGTTGTTCGGGTATCACATGGAGAATGTTAAGTTTTAGTTTTTCACTATGCTAATTTACTTCATTTGTATTCTTTTTTTTTAAATGCCAATGTGTAGTGTTTTTCTAATGTAAAAGGAAATGAACTAAAACCATGAACATAATAATTAAAACCACTCGTTGATCGATATTTAAAGCCTAATTAAGTAAAGCAGATAAAAGTCAGCAACCTAGGTTTGAAAGGCATTTTAGCTGGTTAATGATTGTTTGAGATCACTCATGCTTATCTGACTTATAGTCTGGAAAGAAGAAAATCCATTCAACACAATTCATCTTCTTTATGCAGAGTTAAGTCCAATTGAGTTGACATGCTATGTTATAACTTTAAAAAGTGATGTCTATGATAGTCTCCTCCTCTAGAAGCATTAGGAGGTAACAGTAATGGACAGTAAAAATAGTGGAGTAATACTCTGGTTTCTCTTCAGATTGTATAAATCTTTCGCCTTTTACCATTTTGTAGTTTTGAATACATCACATAGAAAAGTGTGGTACTCTAACTTGGAAATGAGGCTGACTTGAAATTTCTCTATTTTTATTTTGAATAAAATAGAGTTTGTAAGCATGTTGTGATAGTCTAGATTTTTCCACAGGTCTATTTGTTTTTCCCTGTGTCAATAGCTGTGAAAATAATGGATAACATAAAACACTGCTTCACCCAGGTGTTGCTCACCCTCAACAGTTTTATCTAAATCTTGGAGTCAGATCTGTTTCTGTGGTGTGTGTGTATGCAGAACTTAATTCACTCAATATAATAAAACCTAAATAATTGAGGATCTGAAATAGAGATTATAAATTTGATTTGTATTTAGTATGTTGAGAAAAGTTGCTATACTGTTGCTAGTTGAAGGGCACTTGAGACCAATATTCAGTCTCTTTGTTCTTTATATCCAGGAATAAAAAAGTAAGTTCTCTTGGCATCAGCCTTTATTTAATTTTTATCTTGCTTTTGCACAACATATTGCTGAACTATTAATCTTTAAAAGTACCGAGAACATGTTATATTTGTGGATGACTTGAAAAGTCCTAGAAACTACATTAAAAAAATGAAATGGCTTGACCGACTTGCACTAATTCTTATAAAAAAAGTAATCATCTCAGTTTGCAATTCGAGTGCCAAGTTTCAGGACATTACATTTTGAGCTGCTGATATAGAAGTGCTCAAAGACTAGTGTTTTGAAGGGAAGCACGAAGACTTTAAACCACACCACCATGATGCATGACACTGTAATCAAGAAACAATTCTTGATACACATTTTTAGTGAGATTCTTTTATATTTTACGATTCCCTCAGGAGGCAATGAAAGTTATTTCTCACGGAGAAAATGCTATGGCTAGTGAAGGAAATGTGTTTTACATGATTTGTAATTGCTAATATGATTCAGGTGTCTGCCCCAGAGGAATTTGTGAAATAAAACCAGTTCTCTACAACACAGGATTTGAACACTCCATCAGATCAGCACATAGCAATAGAAGGTTAAGACAACTTTAAAAAAAAAAAAAATGACTATTTTATGGAAAATAAACTATTCATTATATTGTTAGTTTCATTCTATTTTATTTTAAAGATAAATAATACATATAATCATGCAGACATTATAATGTGATTAGGTAAAAAAGTTGACTTTTGTATGAATTTTTTACCAACTTCTCTTGTTGTAATTTAGCTGTAATAATTTGATATTTCAGCACTTAAAATCAGTTCTTAAAACCTTGACCCTAGAGTCTATTCCCATATTTTTATGTCCAATAAATTTAAATGAATTAAAAACATATCTAGTTTATTTTTGAAGTGTCAATTTCTGAATGTTTACTGTAAATTGAAATTTCTCTCTCCCATAATTTAATTTGCAGGAAGATGACTTCGTTCTACATCTTCCTCTACCTTAATGCCTAGAAACGATCTATAACTTCATAGACCCTTATAATTATTAATAATAATATTTATTTCATGAACCCTTATTATTTTATAGCGTATTTCTAGTGATTTTTGCCCTCTTACAAGCCTTCAAGAGTTATCCCACATTCAAATGTTGTACTTTCCTGCTCTCTCAACTTCTGGCAATAACTTTGATCACATTCACAGAGAAAATAAAAACTATTAATATGAATCCTATTATCTCCCTTCGCCCAAATGAATAAATTCCCTTCTTTTCCTTTCTCTGGGTATAATTTAAAGGCATGCCACTTTTCTATGAAATTCCTGATCCTCTCTGTGTAGTTTGGGTGGGTTAAGAAGGCTTCTGAAGAAGCCTATTTAATGCTAACTCTGGATTTTCTTATAAACTGACTTCTTAGGGAAATGAATTCTATTAGAAATCTCCTATCCCTCCTCAATCTTTAAATGCTCCTTTGTTAGGGTTTCCAGTATCATTTTTTCAGAAATATTTTGGTGACTTTAGTAATAATGGTGAAACCCAAACAAAAGAAAACAGAACAAAGTTCTTACAGAAAAACTTCCCTCTAACAAACAAACACCTTATCATCACGTAAGGTTTTTTAACCATAATCCAGATCTTCAAAGATGTTAGAAACCAAAATTTTAATTTTATTTAGGTTGTGAAAACCTAATCAGATTTTAAGTGGCAAAAGGCTATTGATAGTCTTATCTAACATAACATGAATATTCATTCATTTATGTATTTTACACTAGAAAAATAATGGAATGTTTAATATATTTGATTTGGTGGTATTGTTAAGACCTTGCAGTATCATTTATATACAACTGATGTTTCTTTACCTTACTTCAATGAAATATTCAGAATTCTAGAAGGAGCTGTGAACCTGTCCTTTCCTGGTTGAAGTTTCTCAAAATAGCTCCCTTCTAACACTTTACCCAACATTGCTTCCAATGTACTATTCTGCTCACCCCAGTCTTTCTATTGAAACTGTTCTTGCTGAGACAACTAGTACTTCCATGTTGACAACTCAAAATGATATTATCCATTTATTTTCTTCCTTGAACTGTAAGCAATATTTCACTCAGTTGCTTATCCTCTGTTACCTGAAATATTCTTTTTCTCTAGGTTGTTATGACATTTTCCTTGTCTTTGCTATCAGTGTGGATCTTTTTCAATTGATTAAGTATAATTCTTCACCAGCTCCTCAAATCTGGTATTCTTCATAAAATTTTTCTTTACTATGTATCGTTCTTCATTCTTGAAACATATATATTCCACCCCTACTCATGGTCTATCTGGTGAATAATGACTCCTAAATATAAAAATCCAAATTCTACAACTTCTATTGCTGGAAGCCTATAAACACAGCTCAATATGTCTTAGTTTCTCCTTGGAGTGTTTGCAAAAATCTTAAACTTCTCTTGCTTCAATTTTAACTCATTATTTTCTTTCCTGTGACTTCCTTTGATAAAGCAAAATAAAACTGCTTCTTTCTCCTTTCATTAATTTGAAATATTATTGAATACTGAACATCAGTCTACTACTAAAAATATGTCATTGGAAAAGATAATTGTGGTCTTCTCCATATTGATCACTAACTCATAAATTAAAATTCTCTCATCTTGAAACTTGTTATATGTAGTATGAGGTAAAGTGACAAGATTGCTGGGATAGAGTACACTTCTTGGTTGGGGGGGGTTAGAAGGCTTCTGAAGAAGCATATTTAATGCTAACTCTGGATGTGAGACAAATCTGAGGAGATCTGTGGTGTTTAGTAAATGAATGTGTAAGTGAAAAAGTCCTGAGTAGAATGACATAAAGGATTACACAACAGTGAAAATAATCTTTAGCTAGATAATAAAAGTAAGTAAAATCTTGTAGTTTTGGTTAACAATATATTGCTTGCTTTAAAATTATTTTATGCCACTTAAAAAGGCACATCAGCAACTTATTTTGAAAATCCAGTTGTACTTCTTTCATAAGTATTTCCTTTATGGCTCACATTTTTTTTTTTTTGACTAAATTCCTGACTTTTTTATATTAAAATTTCCTGTGAGAGAATATTGAGTCTCCTCGACATTTGAAAAGTCATGGAAAGGACTTAGAGATTTTGAGAACACTATTTTTTTTTTCTGACACTTTGTTTGAAAAGATGTTAAAATATTACCAGTTGTTTATTTTTAATGTCTCCTAGGTTGGCTTGAACCCTTTTATTAATCTCTTCTTGGTAATTAAATCCAACTCCTGTCTCCATTTTGAGATGAAATATAGAAGGATGACCCAAATTATTCAAGTTTCCAGTTAAAGGATCTTAAATGATAGGATTTGGATGATGATAACATAGACAAAAAGTGCTGAAATATAAAAGAAAATTTTACTTTTCTATATAAAACACAATTATACCTTCAGTCTGTAATAATGATAACTATAACTTCCAATGTTTTGTATTCACCATGTGCCAAAACTGTACAAAGTACTTCAAATGTGTTATTTTACTTAATTCTGATATCAATGTTCATATGAACCAGTACCAGTATATTTGGAAACAGACTGAAGGATGTTAACTAAATCATCAGCAGTCACAAGTCGTAAATGATGAAGTCATACTTCAAAACCCTATCTGAGAGCAAACCCAAGATCTTTTTCTTTGAAAAGAATGTTACTGAAATTTTGATAGGGATTGTGTAGAATCTGTATATTGATATGGTAGGATGGCCATTTTGACAATACTTATACTTCGAGTTCACGAGCCTACACTTCTAGTAAACAATGATGTAAACTAGTGTTATCTCAATAAAATACAAGAAATAACTCAATGCCTTAAATGTTGTTCTTCCTTTTTATGAACATGATGTGAACAGAAAACAAAAAAAAAACATGGCTAGAATTAGCATACTCAGGGACCATTGTTGCCGTGGTACTACATATTAGTATTCTTGTTCAAAAAATGTTACCTAAGTTGAATAACATTTGAAATGCTGTGTGTATACTAAGGGGACAAAATAGAAGTACTGGTATCAGATCTTATTCTTGCTTATCATGCAGTAAGGATACCTTACTCCTCTATCATAACTATACAGTTGAAGAAGTAATGACATCTTTGGTAGAAAGGATTATATGTATTCTAATACTGAATTGTTTGGTTATAAGAACAAAGAACACATTCTTTTCTTGCATAGAGTGATCCCAATGTAAATGCACCAAAATAAGTAATAGTGTGATTTGTAGTTTTTACAGGTAAAAACTCTAATATCTAGAGCCATTACTTGTTTATTAATTTTAGAACAGCGTTACTAATGATTTGGGACTTCAGAATGCACTTACCACTGTACCAGAGCAAAAAGAAGTACCACTAACATCAGCAGAAATGTCAGGGTTATTAATGTGGCTTTTTTAAACTGTATAGTTGCTGACCTAGATTTAATTGATAGTCTGTGATGCAAAGAAGAGAGGATTTGTGGCCTGGATAGGAGAAAATATTCCTTAAAAAGCTGTGGAGACAAAAATCACTTAAATCCAATGTTCATTTTGACTTTCTATGTAAGATAATAATAATAAAAAAAAAAGAGTCAAGTGTAATGAAAAGCAGTTCTTCATTGACCTTGTATAGTGCTCAGCACAGCAACATGTAGTGGATACTTGTGTATGCCTAGATTCTTCTCATCTTTAAGAATCAGCCTAAAATTAGTTTTAGATAAGCCTTTGTCTACTCTCTTATCTATAATAGCTAAATCTGTTCTTGTTATTCTCTGAAATGGCACCATATTCTTAGCCACCTACCTCTTCTTATATTTTTATATAACTTGTTATTGATTTGTTTATTGTATATCTCTACCATTAAACTACAAATTACATAATTGGCCTATAACAAGCAATTAACACATATTTGCTAAGTAAATACTTCTGGGTAATTAGAAGAGATACAGGATACATGTGTCCACAGTCTTTTACTGCTTATGAATGAGAATGCATATAATAAAGAAAACATCACAATTTTTAAAGAAACATTTTCCATCTTTTATATCAGATGTTTCTTGCATTTCTGGATGTTCTAAAAGAAGTTAATACATGTTACTCAAGCATTATGACTGTGAATCACATAAACACAGAATGCCAAAGGACATTCAGTTATGTTTCTCAACAAAAGTTTGATGGATTTACTTTATTAATGATTTCACTCATGTTTCTACTATTTAACTGTCCTTAAACACACTTATGATTGATGTTTCAAGAATATATGTTGCAATAGTAACAAATACTATGTATATAAGAACAAACTAAAATTCTTAGTGAAAGAGTTCTAGAGAAGACAAGAAAGAATTCTATTGTAGTTGGTTGGAAGCTACATTGTCAATGTTAGCTCAAGAGGAGGAAGTGGAGATAATACCTCCAAAAGACTAACAAGGATGCCAACCAATGGCCACTTCAATAAAAATAATAAAGTAAACATTAACAAAAAAGATGTCATTATCAATAAATCTTACATTGACATCTTCAGATGCCAGAAGACTGTTCCCAAGTACTATACAGAGATACAATTAGAAAAAAAAATAGTGAAAATGAACTTCACAGTTAACATCAAGAATCTATAAAATTCTTAGAAATATATTTATAAGATGGACAACTTTATGAAGAAAATTCTGACATTATTAAAGATATTAAAAGATTCAAATAAATAGATGTATCATGTCAAAAAAATCAGTTAAAAATATGACAGTTAAAAAATGACAGTTAAAAAAAGTGCAGTTAAAAAATATGACAATTCGCCACATGAATTAGTTTACCTGTGGGAAACAGATTTCACCACTGAAGTTATCTTTATGGTCTTTGATATGCAGAGGCATGCATGCTTTGCTTCCTATGGTTATTTTTTTGAAGAAGAGATTTTTCTTTAAAAAGTCTTCTTAAATCATGCCAAATTTGTCAGAAAAAAATTTGTTCATTTGTACTCATAAAAAGCAGTTTTTTTTTTTTTTCCTCCAAATTTGCTTTATGTAATTGGGTGGATATAAATTAAAGAACAAAAACTTAAGCAAGATACATGTAACAATTTAACAGAACCTGATAATCTAATTTCTTTCATTTTTTCTCAAATACATCTTTAAGTTTTTCCATCATGGGGCTCATAAGAGAATCAACCAACATATGGATACTACAGTCAAATTTCAAATCTTTAAGAAATACTTATGACATACTAAATTCCCCTATAAAGCAATTATGAAGAACCTTCAAGGTTCTTCATAAAAAGCAGTTTTTTGCAGAACGTTATTGGTGAGGTGGTAAAACTGAAGTTCCTGTAAGGACTCTGCCATTATTTGGTGAAGTATTTCCTTCTCCATTCTTCCAGCAAAGTTTTTGAGAGAGCTTCCCTAAGCCCTTTTTTCCTACTCTTGCATTTCCTCAAAGGGTTGGCAAGTGTTTGAAGAGCAATCTATTTATCCAGGCTTAACTGCTTTAACTGTTTTAAAATGCCAGAGTATACAGACCGTTTAGCAATATCTTTTTACCTAATTCTAATACTAGTGACATAGAAATTGAAAAAAAAAAAAAAAGGAATGCTAAGTACAGTAATTTTACTATGATATTAACCTGATTTTGATGATGCTTTTTAGGTTTATTTATTTATGCATACAATAATTGGGGTATAGGCCAGAGGTGTGGGAGTTGAGAGGATTCACCAGAGACAGAATGGGACATAATACAGGCATATTGCTGAAACACACTGTTGAGGGGAGCAGTGGGTGAGACAGGGGAGTTCTGCTGTGCCTTGTGGGTCAGCTCCCTGGCCAGGAATTGAACTCTTGCTGCAGTGGCTGTGGATGCTTCACAGTGTGGTGCTTAACCCCTTGCACCACCAGGGAGGTCCCCTTTGAGGCTACCTAAAAGAAATGTAGTCTGTCAGAGAATCTTTCAAGCATTTGAAAGGGTTAATTTGAAAAGTATGTGGTTGGATGGATGTTTTTTAGACTTATAAAATACAGTACAAAACTCAAAAACATAAGACTTCTGACCCTTGAGTAGAACGCATAGACTCTTCAAATACTAAAGTAGTAGCTGTGTTTCACTATTTGACCAGTAGGAAAGTAAAGTGTTGCATTGTTATATTTAAATCATCATACTGTGTAAAATTGAAATAACAGCACAATTCTTAGTTTATTTTAGGTTCAATTGAAGACATATATTTCACATAGTGCAGCTCGAAACAGAAAATATTATTTTAGAAATAAAATAAATGTCGTGGTTCTAAAAAGATTGATCTACTTTGAAAAGTTTATAGTAGTTATTTTTGAGTTTACCAAAATTGCAGCTATTTTGTATGCAATAAAGGCAGAAGCATTACCTGAAGGATATAAAATTGTGCTGAAAGAGAAAAAAAAAACTAGATTATTTAGACAAGTCTTATTCAGGAATATACTTCCATTTTATCTTTAATTTTGTAACATTGTATTTTACAGTTGGAACATATCCAGTTTTCAGTTTTTGATATCTGGCTACACAATAAACATTTTAATTATTCTCCAAAGTGCAGTCCTTTATTTTTTTTAAGATTTATTTATTTATGCATACAAGAGCTGGGATACAGGCCAGAGGCTTGGGCAGTGAGAGGATCCACCAGAGACAGAGTGGGGAGCAGAACAGGCAGATCGACAGAAACACACTGCTGAGGAGAGCAGCGGGCAAGGCAGGAGAGGTCTGCTACGCCATGTGGGGCTCTTCCCTGGCTGGGGCAGGGATTGAACTCATGCTGCAGTGGCTGTGGTCTGCTTCACAGTGAGTTGCTTAACCCACTGTGCCACCAAGGAGGCTCCAAAGTGCAGTCTTTAAAAAATGTCCTAGCTGCAGTTTTTAGATTATTAATGAATATGTTTTAAAATTTGGGAACACATTTGTGGTTTTCTTTTTAAATTTTATATGTATTTTACATTGTCTAGGTAATTTAAGAATATTTGGGGGAAATAAATCGAAAGTCTATGAGGGAGCTAGTAGATATTTTGAAGCAGATTATATAGAATGGGTAGTCTGCAGACGACCCTAAATCACTGTTCAATTTTCAAAATTTCCATTATCCTTTTTGTGGTTACCTGATTAAAATGACTTCTTTGCATCTCAATGTGGATATGGAAATATAAATATCAGTTGGAAAGATTGGTATGAATGCTGAGATGCTCCCACAAAACTATAATAACATTTATTCATAATCCTGTTCATAGGAAAGTAGATTTACAATGGAAGTTAATAGCTTAACTTGCAAGCATTTCTGAGTATTCCTAAATTTATTAGCAAAATATTCTGAGGGATGAGTAAAATCATTTCTGGGGAAAAGATGGATATGTTTTAGAGACTCACAGTTGCATCCATGGCTCTCCAAAATATACTTGGAAACACTAGGAACTAAAAATAATCCTTTTGAGAAAAGGGAAAAGGATACCTCTGCTTCACAAGTTTAAAAGCACCTGTGTTTACATATTTCAATGTTTAAAGTATTTTGTTCATAAAATCATGGAATCATAGATCTGGAATAGATATCAAGAGAAACAGGAAATATTCTTACAAATTAATAGTCATTTATTTTCTTCAAGTATTAATAATTAAATCAAAACTTCCATATAAAATAATTTGGCATCCCTTGGAGTCAGTCTTAGAACTTAAATTACCAGTGATATACATGCAAAATTATTTATCTTGAAAATATTTTCTCTCACACTCTGTATGTATTCTACTGACAGATATCTATACTTTGTAAATGTAAATTCTGAGTTTTATGTTCTTTACTTTAAAAAAAATATATATTTTATTTATTTATGTATACAAGAGCTGGGGTATATGCCAGAGGTGTAGGGGTGAGAAGATTCACCAGAGACAGAGCGGGGAGTAGAAAAGGGAGATCAACTGAAACACACTGCTGAGGGGAAAGTGGGTGAGACAGGAGAGATCTGCTGTGCCATGTGGGTCCCAATGGGTGCCCTCCTTGGCCAGGGACCGAATTAGAGCTGCAGTGGCTGTGGGCGATGCTCAACCTCTTGCGCCACTAGGGTGACCCGCATTTTACATTTTTTCTTAATTTATTGATATATACTTGACATAGTGTATTAGTTCCAAGTGTGTGACATAATGATTTGATATTTGTGTATATTATGAAATGATCACCACAATGAGTATAATTAGCATTTGTCACCATATATAGCTAAAATTACTTTCCCGTGATGAAAAAATTTAAAAATTATTCTCTTAGGGACTTTCACACATACAATCCAATATCATTAACTATAGCTATAGTCATTTTTAATCTAAGCATACTAAATCTAAATATATCTAAAATATAATAATTTTAATCTAATCTATTTCTAGTTTTGATATTATCTCAGACTCTCTATACACAGAATTATCAAATTAACAGTGACCTGATTGCTGAAGGATAGTTACAGCATAATTCATCACATTTGTCCTATTTACCAGTTAAACATAAACAAATTAAATTATCAGAAAATATCTATGGAATCTTACTTCGATGTTCAGTCTGAAAGTGGGTAGAATCTGAGATATAGGCCTAATGATAATAACCTATATTTAACTTTAAAAGGAAAACAATACACTATTTCCTATAACCAGAAATAAACATCTGCTTTTAATACGTACTTCTACTGAAAATATATTGAATGTTATTAACAGGGTTTTGGAGAAGTTTTTCTGATGGTCTGTCTCATGCATATAAACATAATTCTAGGATCTGTATTTCATTTTGGCACACACAGAATAATTGAATTTCAAAATGTTTCCTCCCTAATTTTTTTTCTTTTTATAACACAGTCACAGAGTTACAAGTGCTAGAAATAGCTAGTCCTTCCCTCTTGTAGGCCTTTCATTAAAATTCTTAACTTACTTTGAAAAGCTTGATTATAATGGTCATTATAAACTTGGCTAAGGACATATGCTGATGAAGATATAACTTAGCAAGCTCACCAAATTAATAGCTTTACAAGAGAATTGAAATGAACAATATTAATGTGCAAAAGTTTTATTTTTTGAGTTTTATAATATTCATGAAACAAAAATTACCTACTCAAAATATTTATTTAGTTTAAAATGAAATGTAGAGAGACACATAAACAGAGAAAAAGAGGATCATCAAATGACTAAAAAAAATCAAAGGTAGTCATGAGAGCCATAAAGTTTTCTTTTATATAATGTTGGTTTTCCATTATCTATGGCTTCACTGATCACTATACAGGTGAGGTTATTGCTTTTCAGTTTTATTAATAAACCTATTAGTACATAAATAGCCTCCTGGCCTTTCCTAAACAAATAGAAAATGAAATAGTTTCATTATCCCCTGGGTTTCATGCACTCCTGGTTATACAACTAACCCCTGAAGGAATAGCTCTGTTTACAAGAAAATGTTTATCTTGAAGACTTTTCAAATTGGATTCTATTTTTTGCACTCTTTAGATTTTATAACCACAAATAGATTTGAAGTCCTGTTCCATTTTATAAAATTAATCTTTAAAAATATTAGAAACACCCCCCCAAAAAAAGCTAAAACATGAGTCCTGTGAAACTGCAAAAAAAAAAAAATAAGAAAATAAAATGTTAGAATAGGTGTTTTTCTGTTTAAAAGGATATTTTGTTATATTACAGTGATATTTCATAAGGACTGAATAATTTTCAAATGGTCATCAAAGTAAGAAAATAGAAAAGCCCTAACTATAAGACAAGCCTAATAGGACTGGGAAGTGAAAGACAAATAACACATAACTCATTATTTCACTGATTCATACTCCCATAAGCCTAGCTCTTCCTTACCAATAAGGTAATTGTCACCTGCAATGAAATCCCATAGTTATTTCTTAGGCTTTCAATACAGAGAGTAATTCTTTATTTTCCCCAAATTGGTTTGTTGAATTCATTATTGCTGTATCAAATTGCTCTGGTTGCAACACTAGTCAAAGATATCAAAGATGATTTTCAATACAATGCGTTGTATGTGACTGCCTTGTGCTCCCTAACTGCATTTGTGTGTGTGTGTGTAGGCTATAGTTAATTGAATAGCCTTTCTAACTTCCTTAATTTGAGAGGACTCAATGAAGCTTCAAGGCATCAGTTGCGTGGGATAACACAGAAGTCACAAAGCAGGTGTCTAAATAATTGTCTTCATAGCCTCTTTGCTATCTGCAAGGAATGTTAACTGCTGATTAAATAATAAAAGAAGATGGAATAAAAGAAGGGTATCACTGAAATTAAACATTTCTACACTCGATTTTTTTATTTAAACCATTTGAAACAATTATAGGACAAACCATTCTTGTGGATTCTTTGAAAGAAAATTATACAGTGTCCTCATATCTATGATTCCAATACTAAATTCAGTGTTTGAAAGTTGAAATGCACATTTTTTTTGTTGACTGAGTGAATTAAGTAATAAAGATAAATAAAAGTAGTGTGAAAACTGTTTTTACAATGTAAATGTAAAATGTAGTTCATTCCTAATGTATCTATTAAAAAAATCTTTGTATTTAGAATGTTTTATTCATACATTATTGACTTAAAACCAATAAAATTCCTGAAACATTTGTTTGGGGTTAGTGCATACTAACTGAGAAGCTAAAATATGAATTACTTAGACACTCAGCTAGGATCTTATATAATATATAACATGAAATGAAAAAAATGCAGAGTGAAGAGTAACACCTGCCAGATGTGGTTATTCTAAATTTTCAGGGATATTTTACCAAACATGTTTAAAGTTTCTATTCAACATCAGAAGTTGCATAAATAGTAATTCTTTCTATGAAATTTCTACAAAAGTATAGGAAAAATGTCAAGCTTTTTCTGTAGAAAATTTAGGTTATGTACTTCCCATAACAAAGGACTAAATTTCTTATAAACATTATCCAAGAACATTCTCTAGCATTTGATTAAAGTTAAAAAAAATTGTGATTATAAAAATGATCATACATGCTTGTGAAATTCAAAGATATTTGAAATAATTGCTTCTAAAGATATACAACTATTAAATATGAAATATATAATTGAAAAATAAAACATTCAGTACATGAAAACCATGATAATTCAATTTGATTAAATGTAATCTGGATATATTCTATTTGCTTTCTGGCACATAGGTTGTATTGCTTTTTATGTGTATCTGTATAAACACGTAAGTGTCCCATTTGGATAGGTTCCTGGTTACCTTTCTAGATTCCAGTACCTGCTTACGGGAAATGTTGTTTTCCATAACTATGGGAAATTGAACAAATGTCCACATTTGATCAAGAAGAAGATTGAATGTTGTGTTTTGTGATCTTGTGCCATTTATATGAATTAGAGTTTGCTACATATGAGGAAAATATCCTTTTTCACTTCTTAATGTAAACTCTCAGTATTAAATGTATACTCTCAGTATTTTTTTTCCATGTTAATTTTTTTTCTTTTATTAAAATATTTTAAAATTTACATATACTTGCCATTAATTGTAATCCCCATGTATTCCCCATCACCATCTCACCATCTCAGTATTTTTAAATGTAGACAATATTTCTGATCTATCTTTTATTGAGGCTAAATTGGTTTACAAGAATAATTCTGGGATATAGGGTCCCACCTATTCAGAGTATCTCACCATACCACACTCACCACCAAGGCAGCCATAGCCAATGTTCTACTAATTCATCTTTAGAATGTTTTCCTATCCAGTCTCAATTTTCCTACTTTCCTGAAAGTTGCTACCTCTTGATTCTAGGAAAGACATGATTCATTGAAATGGCAATTTACCAAATGTTCAGTGATTCTATTTACTTATCTATATTCTTTTTAGGATGCCCTTAAGAGATGCAATGTCTCATTTTCTAGACTCTAGGGACAGCAGGCAATTTATGCATAATAACTATCTGTTACATTTCCCTAACACATTCACTTAGCTTGTAAATAATAATTGTGTTTGAGATGTGAGAATGTTTACCAGGAGATTAACAATTTGTAAAAGCCCTGACATGGCTGATGTAAAATAATATAATTCCATTTGAAAAGCTATAATTTCAAGTGATACAGTTTACATTGCTCTTCTTAGTCAAGGTAGGCTAAAGCAGCCTTCCTGTCAGAGATGATTGGATAATGTGATACATTACCTGATTACAAAATGATTCTGGGAAAACAACCCATTTCTCTATATTAATCTGACTTGTTTAGTGTCCTCCCTCACTCTGCATTCAGATGAGGTGCTCTGTACCAACCTAATTCTTTTTTATGTGCATTGGCTGTTTCTTTTAAAGCACAGTTTTCTCCAGATTGCTTAAATAATGACAGCTTTGCAAAGTTCTAAGTAGTTTTCATATGTCTTGAATCTTAATTTGGTGCATTTTCCTTGATGACGTTATGTGTAGGTGGTAATAAGAAATTGAATAACATGCAACTTGGTAGGTTTCAATAATATGTAACAATATTTTAACATTGTTAATACCACTTTGTATTTTGATGGCCACTTCCATTAAGTATTTTCAACAAATTTTATTGTTATTTTGCAATTATGAAGTTTTTTAGGAAAGTTAGAGACACAGTTGAAGTAGACAATTTAGTTTTAGAAAGCAAATGAATATCAACTATTAGAAAAACAATTTCTGAAGGTTTTTAATATTTAACGGAGAAAGGTAGAAGTCATTTATCCATTGTTGGATGCTGAAAATTTCAATATTGCTTTACAAACTATAAGTGATTGCCATATTATTCCTTATACACATGGGACTCACTTGACTCTGTTCTCAGTGTCACTAAATACACTGTAATATAGCCTTGCCAGTACAATAATGTATAACATTGTGATGTTCTCCCCTTTATGCATTTGTTATTGTTGGAATATTTTAATAGTTACTTGTTCCAGAGTTCATGCCAAGAGATACACGTGGGAAGTCAAAAAGATCTTGTTTGCATCATGTAACATGAACTTTTTAATTTCAAAGGAAACTTTAATGGACATATTATTCAGTATATCCATGACTATGGAAACTGAGGCTCAAAGAGAGTGAGGGATTTTCCTTATTTCAAAAAGGAAATTAATGTAGGATGGTAAATTCAAAGGATAGTCTTTATGCTGCCTTTCTACACTATAAATTCCCTATTCCCTCTATTCCATGATTATTTACATAAGCCTGGTAACTTTCATAGTTTCACCAAATAACAGATTTTGTTTTGTTAGATTTAAAAATTACATAGTGTTTCCAGTTACTTGTTATTCGACTCCCAAATTTACTATTTCCTGCTTTCATTTACATGAAAATATAGTTTTCTATCTTGATTTCCAAGTCTTATTTCTTAAATTGCATTATTTGGACACTTTTTTCTGGGTATGAACCTTCATCTCTGCCAAAGACTTTTAACTGAGATGTGATTCATATAAGCAAGTTGTACACACTGAATATATAAACTTGGTAAGTCTGAAGGTAAATGTAGTTAAGAATGAGTCACCACATCAATGATAAGACATATGGTCCAACCATTATGGAAAGCAGTATGGCGGTTCCTCAATCTACTAAGAATGGAACTTCCATAGGATCCAGCAATCCCACTCCTAGGAATATACC
>JAGFMF010011939.1:261342-322474 GCA_019455555.1 Galemys pyrenaicus | reverse complement strand
TGGTTGGATCAGCTTGCATTCCCACCAGCAGTGTAAGAGAGTTCCTTTTTCTCCACATCCCCACTAACATTTGTTGTTGCTACTTTTTTTGATGTGTGCCATTCTCACTGGGGTGAGGTGGTATCTCATAGTGGTTTTGATTTGCATTTCTCTGATGACAAGAGAAGTTGAGCATTTTTTGTTTTGGTTTGTGTATCTTTTGCTGTACAGAAGCTTTTAAGTTTGATGTAGTCCCACCTGTTAATCTTTTCCTTCACTATCTTTGCTTTAGGTGTTGTGTCTCTAAAGATGTCATTGATGTATGTCATGTAGAGTTTTGCCTACTTTTTCTTCCATATATTTATGGTTTCAGGTCTTATGTCTAAGTCCTTAATCTATTTTGAGTTGATTTTTGTGCATGGTGAAAGGCAGTATTCTAGTTTCATTCTTTTGCATGTAACAGTCCAGTTTGTCCAGCACCACTTATTGAACAAGCTGTCTTTATTCCATTGCTTATTCTTTGCTCCTTTGTCAAAAATTAGTTGTTCATAAGCTTATGGGGGGGCAAAATCTTTTATAGTCTGATATAGTCCCATTTGATTGACATTTTTTCCCTGCTGAGTTCAGACCAAAGACATTCCAGAAGTCAGTGTTGTGTTTTACCTACATTTTCCCCTATATATTTTATGATTCCTGTTCTTACATATACAACTTTTACCCATTTTGAAATAATTTTTGTGTATGGTGTAAAATAGTGGTCTAGTTGCATTTTTTTCCTTCCATTTGGCTGGATATTCAATTTTCCCAATTGGTGAAAATACTTTGATTTCTCTTATGTATATGCTAGGCTCCTTATTCATAAATTGACTGCCTCTCTAAATGTGGATTTATTGCTGAACTTTCAACTCTATTCTATTTATCTGTCTATTTTTTTCAGTGCCATACTGTATTGATTACTATAGCTTTTTAGTATAGAATGAAGTCTGACTATGTTATACAAATGTTCTTTTCTTCTTGTGAGAATTATGTTGATATTCATGATCTTTTGTGGATCCATATAAATCACTGTAATATTTGCTCTATTTCTTTTAAGAAAGTAACTGAAATTTTGGCAGGGATTCTATTGTATCTATACATTCCTTGGGAAAAAATGGAAATTTTAGCACTTAATTCTAAAATCTTTCCATTTCCTCCTCTCTTCCTATTTAGTTTAACAATGTTTTATAGTTTCCGTTGTATAGGTCTTTGGCCTCTTTTTTTAGATTTATTCCTATGTATTTAATTCTTTTTGAAGCATTAATAAATGGATTATTTTCCTTGATTTTTTTTCTTCTAGTTTATGTTTTGCATTTAAAAACTCAACAAATTTTTTTAAAAAAATATTTATTTATGCGTACAAGAGCTGAGGTGCAGGCCAGAGTTATGGGGGTGGGGAGTTAGAGGATTCCCCAGAAATAGTGTGGGGAACCTAATGGGTAGATTGACCAAAAATCACTGCTGAGGGGAGCAATAGGCAATACAGGAAAGGTCTGCTATGCCATGTGAGTAAGTTCCCTTGCTGGGGATCAAACTCATGCTGCAGTGTCTTCCAATAGCTTCATAGTACTGAAATTTAACCCCTTGCACCACCAGGGAGGCCCAGAACACAGCAGATTTTTGTATATTATTGTTTTACCTACCACTTCACTGCAATGCTTGATTGTTTTAATAGTATTTTAATGGACTTTTAAGGTTTTATGCATATAATATCATGCTATCTGCAAACAGAGTTTTATTATACCTCCAATTTGAAATATCTTTATATTTTTCTTTAATTTAGTTTCATTTAAAACTTCCAATATTATATTGGTTAGTAGTAGTGAAAATGGAAACATCCTTGTCTTGTGCTTGATTTCAGAGGAAAAATTTTTAGTTGCTCTCATTATAGTATGGTGTTTACTGTGGCGATAGCATGCATGGCCTGTATTATGTTGAAGTATTAACACTTTATTGAGAATTTTTATCATAAATGCATGGTCATCTCAAATACCTTCACTATAATTATTGATATTATAATATGCATTTATCTTTCCTTTTGTTTATTTGGTGGATTACATTGATTTGTAGATGTTCGACTGTATTTGCCTTCCTGGAATAAATGTGTGATACGTTTAATTATTGAATTTGGTGTGCTGAGATTTTACTAAAGGTTTTTGTGTCTATATTCATTGGGAATATTAGTGTATAGTTCTCTTTCTCTCTCTCTGTCTCTCTTTTTTATTTCCTAATTTGCTTTTGGAGTAGAGTAATAGTTTCCTCATAAAATATGGTTAGAATCATTCTTTTCATTTTTTGGGAAGATTTTGAGAAGGATAGGTATTAGTTCATTTTAAAAGATTTGGTAGAACTCACTAGTGAAATAGTCTGGTTCTAGACTTTTGTCTTTTGGGAAATTCTGATTTTGCTTCAACTTCCTTTTCTATCTCTTCCTGTTTCTGTCTTTAAAGGTTATATACTTCTAAGAATTAGTCCATTTCTACTAGGTTATATGGTTTATTGTCATGGAGATATTTTAGGTTTATTATCCTGTGAATTTCTGAGATGTCTGTCCTATGTGTACTCAGCTTTTATGAGGTGCTGGGCCCTGTAAATGTCTAGTAGGTCAAAATATTCTAAATCCTCATTTAAAGCTATTATGTCCTTATTGAGTTTTTTCTATCTGGCTGAAATGTCCATTTAAGTAAGTGTGGTGTGCTAGTATCCTCTACTACTATTATATTAGAGTAAAGGTCTATCTTTAGATTTATTGGCAGTTACCTTATATATTTCAATTCTCATTCATTTGCTATATATATGTATATATATGTATGTTTTGCTTTCTGATATATTGACTCCTCAATGATTATATAATGAATGTTCATTACCATCATTTCTTTTATTTTTCAGTTTGAAGTCTATTTTAGCAAATACCCATATGACTGTCCTTGATGTTTTGGGGTTTTCTTTATGTGTAATATTATATTCCAACCATTTACTTTGAATCTATATTTACCTGACAGCTCAAGTGGGTCTTCTGGAGACAGCAGAAAGTTTAGCTTTATTTTCTGTTTAAAGGAGCCACTTTGCTTTTTGAGTGGTCTGTCAGTCCATTTACATTTAGCTTGGTTATGTGAGAATTTCCTACTACAGTTTTGTTTTTACATTCTCATACTTTTAATAAGGAGTTAATCAACTGAAACACTTCCCTTTCTCTATTTCTGGAGTGACTGAAGAGTCAGGAGAACACTGGTCAAAAGCAGAATTATGGGTGAGTTGACCCCTAGGTCAGAGATTGATTTCAGTTTTTAATGTTCTATTCTTTTTGCTGGATCTAGAAATTTTGATTGACAAGTATAGACTGTAGGCAGAATGAGGTCAAAGTTGTAAGTATGTCTTGCCTTTGATTAAATAATGATCTCAGTCAGGATCTATGTCCAGTTAGTATTATCATCAAAGAATCTATTAATTCTGATATGTCCTCCTAAATTTTATTCATGTACAATAAGAGAAACATGAAAAAAGTAAAAAGAATTAAGGTTACTAAAGACAATGAAAGTGCCAGTGAAGGGCAACAAAAAAACAATCAAATGCAAAGTACTCTCTTTTGTTGTCCTTACTTTACTTGGAATGAAAGACTTCTTTCAAAGAAATAGACCAAAGAAAATAGAGTGAAATGACATTGATACTATTCTTCAAGTTATGGAAGTTTCATTCCAAACTCTTTCAAAGTTTCATTCTTAATGCTCTATTTATTTCCATTTGAATTCTGACAGAGTGAAACTAGGAGGAACACTTTCTCATTTTTATTTACTTTGCAGCCTATGAATTGACATATAAAGAGACTGCTTATGAATACATTATGTCTACATTAATAAGGTTTGCATTAATAAGGTTTATTGAGACTGTTTTTCTGTGTTATCCCAAGGAGTGTCACTCCATTTGTTCAGAAAGTAGGCAGTACCTAAATAGATGAAAAAAGTATATGAGAATGAGCCTTTTGGTCTGATCAGTTTCATTAGCTATTGTGGATGCATTAATCAAACTAACAGTTATTTTAGATATCATGATATTTTTGTTCTTTTCCTAGACTATAATGATAATGAAAAATTAAAGCAGTGACTTATATGATAACTTGGCCAATAAATTTCAAGTTCTGAGTGCAATATATCCATATTGACTTATGTACAGATGTCTATTTGCAATATTCTTATAAAAGATTAAGTAGCACAGAGTAAGTTTCAAGTCAAGTTTTTCAAAATAAAGTTCATGCTTCACCACTAATACTTGGAAAGTTTTTAAAAAATTGACATTACTAGGCTGATCTCAGAATTACTACACCAGTATTTTGGAAGTGAAGATTGGGAAATTTGCATTTTTATAAGATTTTTAGATGATTTTATAGGAAGGAGAACCCATAGTCTGAATTGATCTATCAGTTTCCTATAGCTGACAACATTACTATGTCTAACTTTGAGTTAAGGATGCATCCATTTTCATAAAAATTAAGGGACTTGGAGCAATTATGTATAGTAAAGCAAGTAAGAATTACATTAAGGAAATACTGGATATTTATTTTGCAGACAATTTCATAATATAAAATACTTACAAACACTAGTTGATATTAATGAGGACTCTGATCTTAAGAGAGTGGGATGAGGGAAAATTGGACAAGACAAGGGGACATAAGAAGGTCAAGGGGAAAACATGGCATAATAGCAGTGAATGATCCAATAAAAATGTTTAGTTCTATATTAATATTTTAATAAAAGCATATTTTAACATATAAATAATTGCATATAGTTACATTCAGTGACTGAACAATGAATCAATTAATGTCCTGTAGTTGAGTATTTTGGTGTTTATTCATTTTTCATAATGTAGGTGATACTTCAATAAATACAAATCTCTCTTTTTCTGGTCTATCTTTTTCCATGAAGTAAGTGGAATAATATCACTCTATATCTGTGAATTATAGCTTTCTTTTGCTTATATTAATATCATATCTGACCCTAGTAAACATAACTATATGTCAAATAGCATCAAAAAGGCAAATTTTTTCTCTATGCCACTGATTTAAGCTTTTGTCTGGAAGGATGGACCAGTGAAAAGGAATGTCAAGCCTTGCAGTCTCTACCAGCAGCGTCCTTTTTTGTTCAGTTTGTTACACTCTTGAAAAAAGAACAAAGTAAGAAAAAGGAACCAAACATTAAAAAGCATTCAAACATGTAACATCAGGGGACTGGCTTTTGCTGAGATTGCTCCACTCATTCTCAATCGATGGGCTCTGATATGAGATTTTGGATTTATTTCTGTTCAGACATTTGAATGAAATTTATGAAGCAGTACAATGGAGGGTGAGTATATAAACCATTCTTCAGATACAATTAACAGAAATATGGCACTCGAGTTGAGTTAATTTATCTAGTATATCAAAAGGATGTTATTTCTATTGCGATCCCTTTAGGCACATCAACAAAAATCATCCATGAACTACTTGAAATTGCAGGCTAAAGGAAGACTCTAACTGGATGAATTAAAGAAGCTTTATAGATAATGGAAAATGGCAGTGAAGTGAGGATAGAATAGAATTCTCCCAGAAGAAATAAGTGACAGGGAGAATATACAGCAGGTTCCTGCAAGGAACCCCCCTCCAACACATGGAGATTGAAAACCACACTACTGGAAGACCATTGGATCAATGAGGAGATCAAAGAAGAAATTAAAAAAAAAACACCTTGAGATGAATGATAAAAAGCACACAACACTCCAGAATATATGGGATACAGCAAAAGCAGTTATAAGAAGAATACAGGCACACACCAAGAAACAAGAAAGAACACAAAGAAACAACCTAATCACACACTTTAAAGGACTAGAAAAAAAACAACAAAAACCCAATAGACAGTAGAAGAAAGGAAATAATAAAAATTAAGAAATAAATGAATTAGAAGTTAAGGAAATGATCCAAAAGATCAATGAAACCAAAAGCTGGTTCTTTGAGAATATTAACAAAATAGACAAACCTGTAGCCAGACTGATAAAAAACAAACAAACAAACAAAACAAAATGGGAGAACACACAAATAAATAGGATGACAAATGAAAGAGGACAAAACACAACAGACTCAGCAGAAGTCAAAAGAATAATCAGAGACCACTATGAAAAACTATATGCAAACAAGTTCAACAACCTAGAAGAGATGGACAAATTTCTACAACTTTACAATCACCCAAAATTAGATAAAGAAGATATACAACACCTAAACAGTCCAATTTCTAGGAGTGAAATTGAAATAGTAATCAAATCCCTCCCATAAAATAAAAGTCCAGGACCAGATGGCTTTAAAAATGAGTTCTACAAAACATTCAGAAATGAACTAATACCTATCCTACACAGACTCAAAAAGTTGAAAAAGAAGGGATATTACCTAACACAATCTATGAAGCCATCTTAACACTAATACCAAAACCAAATAAGTTCAACACAAAAAAAGAAAACTATAGACCAATCTCTAATGAACACCAATGTAAAAATCCTCAAAAAATCCTGACCAACAGAATACAACAGTGCATCAATCAGATAATCCACTATGAACAATAAGATTTATTCCAGGAACACAAGAACGGTTCAATATCTGAAAACCAATAAATGTAATCAATTCATCATATCAACAAAAAGGAAAAAAAAAAACACATGATCACATGAATAGATGCTGAGAAAGCATTCAATAAAGTCCAACACCCATTTATCATGAAGTCCTTGAAATCCTCAGAATAGAAGAACCATATCTTAACATAACAAAGGCCATAAATGATAAGCTCATAGTCAATATCATTCTCAATGGTGAAGAGCTAAAAGCCTTCCCCTTAAGATCCCAAACAAGACAAGGATGTCCTCTCTTACCACTGCTCACCACTGCTCTTCAACATAATACTGGAAGTCCTAGCTAGAGCAATAAGACAAGAAAAAGGCATACAAGGAATCCAAATAGGGAAAGAAGAAATAAAACTATCACTGTTTGCAGATGACATGATAATGTATATAGAGAATCCCCAAAATTCAGCAGAGAATATAATCAAACAGCCAGTTTGGCAAAGTAGTATGATACAAAATCACACAAAAATCAGTAGCCTTCCTTTATACAAACAATCAATCTGAAGAAGAAGAAATTTAAAAAAAATCCCTTTTATAATTGAAATAAACAAAAAATAATAAATACTTGAGAATAAATCTAATAAAAGAGGTAAATGACCTCTACAAAGAAAATTATAAAACATTACTGAAAGAAATAGAAGGCACAAAGAAATGGAAAGACATCCCTTGCTCATGGATTGAAAAAATTAACATCATCAATATGGCCATCCTACCAAAAACAATCTACAGATTCAGTGCTATTCCAGTAAAAATTTCAATTATATTCTTCAAAGAATAGAACAAAAATTAATGAAATTCATATGGAGATACAAAAAAACCTCAAATAGTCAAAGCTCTTCTGACTAAACAAAAGGGGAATGGAGGTATCACTCTTCCAGACCTCAAACTAAACTACAAGCAACCATACTAAAAACTCCATGGTACTGGAACAAAAACAGACACACAAGCCAAAGGAATAAAATAGAAAGCCCAGAAATAAATCCACAGGTTTATGAACAACTAATCTTTGACAAAGGAGCAAAGACTATGCAGTGGAAAAAAGACAGCTTCAACAAGTGGTGCTGGGCAAGCTGGACTGCTACATGCAAAAGAACGAAACTAGAATACTGCCTTTCACCATGCACAAAAATCAACTCAAAATGGATTAAGGACTTACACATAAGACCAGAAACCATAAAATATATGGAAGAAAAATTAGGCAAAACTCTACATGACATACACCTCAGTAGCATCTTTAAAGACACAACACCCACAGCAAAGATAGTGAAGGAAAAGATAAACAGGTGGGACTACATCAAACTTAAAAGCTTCTGTACAGCAAAAGACACACTAACCGAAGCAAAGTGACAACCCACCAACTGGGAGAAAATCTTTACACACAACACTACTGACAAGGGACTTATCACAAAGACCCACAGAGAGCTGACCAGACTAAACAGTAACAATGTAAACAACCCAGTCAAAATGGGCAGAAAAGCATAAAAGACATTTCTCCAAAGAGGAAATGCAAATGGCCAACAGGCATATGAAACAATGCTCAACTTCTCTTGTCATCAGAGAAATGCAAATCAAAACCACTATGAGATACCACCTCACCCCAGTGAGAATGGCACACATCAAAAAAAGTAGCAACAACAAATGTTAGTGGGGATGTGGAGAAAAAGGAACTCTCTTACACTGCTGGTGGGAATGCAAGCTGATCCAACCACTGTGGAAAGCAATGTGGTGGTTCCTCAGTCTACTAAGAATGGAACTTCCATATGATCCAGCAGTCCCATTCCTAGGTATATACCCAAAAGACACAGAAACACTGATTCAAAAGAATACCTGTACCCCTATTTTATTGCGGCATTCTTTATAATAGGTAAGACCTGGAAACAACCTAAAGTCCCCAAAACACATGAGTGTAACAAGAAGTGGTACATATACATGATGGAATACTATTCAGCAATAAAAAACATAAAATAATGCCAGTCGCAGAAACATGGATGGAACTGGACTGATTATGCTCAGTGAAATAAGTCAGAAGGCAAAAGAAAAATACCAGATGGTTCCTCCCCTAGGAGGAATATAAGGAAACCAAATAAGAAACCAAGGAAAAATATAACAACAACAACAACAACAATAATAACAAAAACACAACAAAAATCAACAATGATAAATAGAGGATACTTGGTAGGGAGAGGGGAGGAAGTGGGTAGAAGGCAGAAAGAGCACAAGGGACTGAGGTGATGGTACACTGGTGAAATGGTGGTGGGAAATCCATGGAAACCACAACTGATATCAAATATATAAAAAAAGAAAAAAATGTGTCCCTTAAGAGATAGTAGATTATATGTATTTTTAAATAAAAAAGCTTTATAATGTTATAATGTAGATCTCTGCAAACTAAGACATAGTGATTCTCTAACTCATATGCATCATTGTACACCAATGTTACCTCAATGGAAAACAATGCAATTAAAATATTTAAATTCAAAGGGATATAAAACAAGATAAAAAATTAAAATATGTTGAGGCTTTCCATGTGGATATATTATATATATTATTTATATAGTCTTTTATTTTCAAATTTTTAGTTTTCTTATATTGTGTAACTTATAAGAAGGGATAGTTGGAATTTAACATTTTGATCTAACCTAATTTATTTTATATATATTACCTAGTTATAGTTAATATAATAATTATTATGATTTGGTTTTCATCTTCTATGCTTCTGTCTTCTTTTTAGCATATATATTCATGTCTCTTTTTCTCCATTGTTATAAACTTTATTTATTTTAAAAATATTGATCATTTGCTATTATTAATTTGCTAGCTATATGTAAGTATTAAGTATTACCTGAGAAGTTTCTTACTATAGTCTAAATCAGACTTTTTATCAGTAATCAAAACTGCTAGTCTTAGAAATTCTTATGCCTTTTTGTGTGTGTTCTTACTTTTATGCATGTAAATTACAAGTTAATTTTAAAGTCTGGAAGATTGATAATTGTGTTAAACAGTCAATATTTTTTTATTTACTCATACACTTAGGCATTAATGAGTACCTTAATACCTTCTGTATTGCTTATCTTTGCCTAGGACTTGTTCTAAATAAATATGTAGGTAAGCATAAAACAAATGTTTTCTCATTAAAAATTTAATGAGATAACTACTGTTTAAAGTAAAATAATATGAATTGTGTGGCTTGTAACATGTAGAATAATCATGCCAATAATTGTACAAATTTGGAAATAAATCAGAATGCTCTAGTGCAGTTTTCTTATAAATTAAATAGTAGTAAATATGTAGAATACCTATGGTAATTTAAAGGTATCTTTAGAAATCTAAAGAATGAAACAAAATGAGGGTTAAAAGGTCAATGATGAATATAAAATTGAATACTACCTACATAACCAATTAATGCAAAACTAATCCATAACCAACTAATCCAAAATTCCATATCAGTCAAACAGAAAACAAATGTCAAGCAGGTGCAATTATGTCCAAATATATCAATATTTACACTAAAGGTAAATGGACAAAATCTGAATTTTACAGTACATTATACACTTGTAACTATTTAAGTCTAAATTGGTTAAAAACTAAAATTCAGTGCCTCAATAATATTAGCCTTAGTTCAGTACTTTGAATTTTAGGATATTCCTAACATCACTTTTCTTTTAAATAGTACTTGTCTTAATGGTGTCATTAAAAGGCAGAAGCAACATTTCAGAGTGGATTTTAAAAAGCACCACTTAACTATTGGTTGTCTACAAGAAATTCAATTTAAAGATAACAAATAAGTTGGATAAAAGGAAAAATATAGAAGAAGTATCATGGTTATATTCATATCAAAGTAGACTTCAGATCAAGAAGTTTTACTAGAAATAAAGTCACAAGATAGTGCTAAAGGGATTAATTCATTAAGTGAATACATTTATTCTACTTTTATATTCAAATGTATACATATTATCAAAGCATCAAAGAAAATATAAATCAATTTCACTGAACTAAATTTAGAAAGGCAGATCCATAAATGCATTTTAAAATTTCATTGCTGTTTTTTCAGAATAAGTAGAAAAATAGTGTTAGAAAATACAAGGTTTGGATAATACCACTTTCATAAGAAATCATTACAAAATGACAAAATAAAATAAAATAAGTGCTGGACATAGCATGTCTCAGTAAATTTAAGATGACTGAAAAATTATCAAAAATACTTTTTCTGTAAAAAATGTTTACAGAAATCAGATTAATTAGAAATCAAAGAGTAAATCAAGTTAAATGAGAAGCCAGAATGATCATAGAAATGATACATTAAAATCAGTCAAATTTCCATAGAAGAAGACAAAAGTTGCTAGTTTAGGATAAAAAACAATATACTTTTCAAAGTTTTCGATTTCAGGTGTTCAATTTGCTTCTCTTTTTTTACTAATGCTTGTTATAATTGGTTTTCTAAATTTTACATTTAATTTTTTAAATTTTTCAAATTTTTTATATTAATATATTTGTATAGATATGTAAGAACATCATTTTTCATTTTTGTACAATTTTTTTTTCTCCTCTCAGGTGTATCTCAAGCAATGTTATTATTTTTTTTTTCACATTATAGGATTTCTCTACTATTGTGATCACCATAGTTTTCCACCACCAATGTACCCACCATCCCCCAGCACATTCTACCTTGCTCTTCTACCCTTTGTTCTCTACTCTTACCCTCTTTCTCCCTCTCTACTACCTCTCCTGAGCATCTCAGATCTACGGTCTGTCTTGGGTCAGTCTTACAATTTGTCTGAGTCTTTGGTTTTCCTCGATTCCACATATAAGTGAAACCATCTGGTATTTATTTTTCACTTTCTGGATCACTTCACTTAGAATAATCCCTTCCAGTCCTATCCATATTGCCAGAAATGGCATGAATTTATCTTTTTGATCGTCAAGTAGTATTCCATAGTGTGTATATACCATATCTTCTTGATACACTCATCTGTTCTGGGGCATTTAGATTGTTTCCATATAATGGCTACTGTAAATAGCTACTACAAATATAGGAGTGCAGCTTTCCTTTAGTGTTTTCATGCTCTTTGAATAGCTACCTAGTTGTAGAGTTGCTGGGTTGTGTGGAAAATCCATTTGTAGTCTTTTGGGAAACTTCCATACTGTTTTCCATAGGGTTTGAGACACATTATTTTATTATATTAAAATTTAGATAGTAGGTACCATCTGTGTTTGTGTGTTGTGTGTGGTCTTAGACTCGTGTATGGACAGTTTATCATGATAGTTCTATAAAAATTCAGGCCTTTTACAGGATAAAATTTGGTAAATAAAATTGTATTGCCTTATTCCACACATAGAATATTATATATCTTGGCATTCTATTTCATATATTGAGCCTGTAGGCAGACATTTTGCACACTTTTTATGTTTTTCCAATTACGGTAATTTTCCCAATCATTTATTTATGAACAGTGGTCACAACTGCATAATCCAAAGCTGGAGAGTAAGAATAGAATTTTATTGAGCACGTGATTTTTGGCCTAAATAATAAAGATTTCCATAATAATCAAAAGCAATTTTAATATGTGAATGAAACCTAGTTCAGTATATCATAATAGCTGAAGAAATTTGTCTCAATGATAGGTAAGCTTAGATATTAGCAATAATCATAACTTCAAGAATCTCTTATTGAAAACACAGCCATCTAATGACTGTTTCATCAGACGTTAAGACCATTAACTCTCAAACTAAGTAAAAATGTCCAAGATCAAAGTCTTAAGTATTTTATTGCAAAAATCAGTGGCTTTTGATGTCTAAATACTTTTAAAATATTTTAGGACTGCATAGTTGGCTTCCTCAATTTTATTTAAAAATGTTTGTGATAGTGATAATATTAATAGTATTGCTGTCTTTACAATGTGTATATTTTTGTTAAGTTTTGTCTTATCTGGGCATTCAGTTACGTGTTAGCATAAGTGTAACATTTTATCATTCAATGTACATTGTGGATAAAAATCATTTATATTTTTTATTAAAATGTGTATTTTGAGCACCACTTATGTCCCAAGCACAATTCTGATGACATTTCATCATTAAATCTCATAAAATTCATCTGAATTAGCAATTATCTTGTTTTTGTGTTTTTGAATGAGAAACGAGATACAGAAGGCTTAAACATCTTAGTGAAAGTTATATAGGTACTAAATGTAAGAGTCACAATTAGAACATAAGCAGTTTGACCACGGTTTCCTTTGAATTGATGTAATAATTAATCTCCTTTGTGATTGATCATTAAATTATTATGATCATGTGCATCAATATTTACTGATATTTTCTCATATACATTGAAAGTAAAAATAAATAAATTAAAATTTAGAGTGATAATTTCAAGTTCTTTGCAAAGGGATGGTGAATAAAATATCTGATTCTTATAGTTTCTTATCTCCAGGAGTAGATGTTACAACAAAAGGGAAATCAGAAAGGCATTTATTTTTTATCAATGAGAGACTTCATTTGACTATGGTTTCTTTCAGATATTTTCTAGTTGGTTTTAATGTGGTTTAACATGAAGTTCTCATGAGGTACATGCATTGACAGTTAAATCATCTTTAATTTACAGTAGCAAACATGAATTTTAATGCATAATAATATGATTGAGTTTATAAGGGAGAATAAGTACTTAATATTAACTTCATGTATAAATTCTCACAGAGTTTACTAACACCCCTAAAATAAAAACAGGTTTGTCTTTTTAAATGTAAAAATTATTTTGTGTTAACTTTTTTTTTTTTTGCTACCATATTAAGGTTGCAACCTTATAGTCATATTCATTTAACCCAATGTGGGTCATTTGCTTTCAGTAACTAGGTATATATCTGGGTAAATCTGACCAACCCAACATTGTGTACAAAATGACTGTGCCCTTAGAGTTCTTCCTTATGGTGTGTGGCATTTGAGAATAACAGAGCTGTTGACATTTTCTTTGGGCAAACATATTGATCTTTAAAAAATACCTACTTTGTTCCAGCACAAGTAGGATCTCTGCTCTGCCCTTTTCTACCAATTTTCAACTCACCATCCTTCTGTCCCTAGAGCCTGGAAATCATTAATCTGGTCTCTTCTTCGCTAATTTTGTCTTCATAATGATATTATATAAATACATTATTATTTTATCTTTTTATTGAATACAATATCAACACACTATTACATTGGATTATGCTAGAAACAGGAGTTATATCATTTCCAAGAAGATCTTACTTTAAAATCTTATTTTTACAATTTTAGACGAGAATAAATGCCATTATAAGATATAAATGATACATAAATTTAACAAATGAAAAGAGAATGAAGAAACAAAGCCCTGATTGGAAGAAAGTATTTGTCAAAGTCACACTTCTTAGAGGATTGTTATCCCAAAATAAAAAGGACACTTAAGAATAAACCATAAGAAAACAATCTGGTTAAGAAGTGGGTAAAAGACCCAATCAAACATCTCACTAAAGAATATACACAAGTGAAAATAAGCTATAGGAAAAAAATGAAAACTATTTCCTCTCCCTACTTGCTTGTATTATTGCTTATATAATGCTTTGTAAACTTTTGTTTTATTAATAATTCATATGTTTAAAGTAATCAAATGATCATATCATGTTTTAATTATAGATACCTTATCAGTTGTATGTTAATTAGAATCTTAAATATAGACTCAGTTAAATTTTTTGCTATGTCCATTAAAAAAACAATAGTTCAATGCAGACGCTCTGGATATGATCCAAAAAAACATATTTCTCTATAGCTCAATGAGTGTAGAATATGGAATTTTTGACATGTTCATGAGATAACTGATAGGTATTTAATAATGCCAGATTTATGAGAAGTACTTCATAAGTTGAAATAGTTATATGAACACATTGATATGGTATATGGGTATAATTATTGTAATACTATTTTGGAGAAATAATGCTGTGAATTTTCAAATTTTATTGTTTAAGTTGTGTTTATGTTTTTAACATCAGTCAGTCAGATCTTTTGCTTTAAATATATTTGAATGACTTAACAGCCAGTCACTTTAAATTGCAAAGTCCTTCCATAAATATTAAAAGCTTGCTTTCAGCTACATACTGAGTTTAAATAAGAGATACGAAGATTCCAATAGCTTGAAATTTATAGTTTCATTACTCTGAAAAATTAAATCTAAAAATGTGTAAAAATTCACATTAATCATTTAGTTTCAGCACATAAATGTAAATGGATTGGAACTGAAATTCACTTCAGACTGTACGTAATAATTAGCCAGAAACACCATGAGTTTCATTGGATCCTATGTTTAATAAAAGTGAGGAGCAAGGGACCTGTACAAATCTTCACAAATAAGAGGATTATAGTATTTAATCAGCCTAAAATGGTCACTATAAAGCTTCATTAAGAAGCATTTTCAAAATATGAAACCAAGGAAGATGATCCTGAAAAGGAAATCTGATTTTCAAGTTGACAATTACTTTCACAAAATGTAGCTAATTTTTATGCAGCTGTCTTTTCATGTTCTTTTTCTATATATACCAAATTAGTAAGGAAAAGAGAATAAGGAAGTTGTTGAAAACACCGATGGCATTCAGCGTCTTTGTTTAACACACAAGTGTTTGAAAATCTGGCAGTTTAAAAAAATTATAATTTGATATGATTCATGTGATTAAATAGCATCTTTTAAGAAGTCACTTTGGGAAACATCGCTAATTCTTAGAGGATAGGTGCATATGTCTTCTTTTAGTCAATAGAAGCTGAATTTCTGACTGTGCAGAGTGAATAGGAGAACATATTACATTTAGAGATAAATTGGAGATTCTGAATTTTAGCATTTTCTATATACTATGTAAAAATGTGAATGAATGTTTAAGTTGCTTTTATTTAATTTAGAATTCCATTTAGAACTTATAGAACACATCAATCATTATACTGCTTATAGCTGCCATATTAATATAATGAAAATATATATGACAAGTTTCAGTTTTTGGTCTCTTTTCATGCTATAATATATGTTAATTTTAATAGACATTGATTTTAAAATATTGGGAACTTATCAGTTGCCTAGCGCATACTTCTGCAAGTGCTTAGATAAAACCTGTATAATTCCATTAATAAAAGGTGTCCACTATGACTAGGTTCATAATTACTTTGGGGAATATGTGAGTTTTCCATTATATATCTGATTACAATTCAACAGCTTTATGGCTTTTTAACAACATACTTACTCCTGAGCATTAAAATTTAGGTAATTCAAAGAGGTGGCAGAGAGTCTACATGGTTCTATAATATACAAGAACCTAATTACAAGGGTTGTTGGCAATGCGTATAAATTTTAGCCACTTAAAAAACTGCACTCATAATTTATAGTATCAAAACTATTGCATAAGTCTGTTAATCTAATACTTTTTAAGCAAATTGAAAACAGTAAGTTATTAAATATTGTACTTGGACTCTTGGCTAGTTCTGTGGTTTATGAGATCTCTTAGGATATCCGAATTAGATTCCAATGGTTATTGTGTTATAATGATCCTTCACCAAAAGCAAGATTTTAATATCATTAGCTTCAAATACAAAAAATTGTTTATAATGCTGTGGAAGTTAAATATGCACACATACACATGTATAAATATATATGTGTTTATATAAATATATGTACATATATATATACCTATATGTGTGTATACATGTATCTATGTACTACATGCATTATAGTAAACATACTGGTCATTGTGGCACATTGAAAAACCGAGGTCAATTTGTGGGAATAATTGGTTGCTTATTTAGGTAAAAATGTCTCATCAAGTTCCTATCCTTTTTTCTTTCTATTAACTTGCTCTCTTACCTATTATGCACTTGAATAACTGCTATTCTTCTCTAAATATTTATGTTATAGATTTCAAGTAAGAAATCTCTCTATAAATAATGTGTAAATAAAATATTATAATATGTAATATTTAATTAAACATATTAAGACTATTGTGTGTGTGTACAACCCCATGTGTGCACACTATCTTAGGGAAATATAAAAATATTTATAATTTTATTTCATTGTCAAATGGCAGTTCTGAACCTAGAAGCACAGATTAGCTCTCCTAACAAGTACTTTTATTTATTTGGTAAAGTATGTGAATAGTAGCTCCTTTTTGGTTCTGGGAAACTCTCTAAGAAGTCTGTTGAATGTTTCATGAGGTTTTGCACACTTCAATAAATACTTTAAACTTCCAAAATTTGCAAAACTATTATTGTATTTTTTTGAGAATGGGACACTGTAAGAATTGGTATTCTTGCTTTGTCAGGTGTAGTGATGACCGTAATGAGACTGAAGGTCAATCCTGGCTAAGTGCTATCCAATTACTGTCAGAAATTCCCACTAGCCAGAAATTATTGTTTTAATCATGTTGCTTTTAACAGTGATAAAATGCATTGTTTTTTGCTGTGAACATTCAGCTTTTTTTTGTCCTCCTCAGTAATTTTGCATATCAATGAGTATTGTAAATGATAGATAACATTGGAACATTTTCTGAAATGAGGATTCTATTAAAAATTGATTGTCTAATATTTACCCAATATAAATGAACAGAATGGACCACAAAATAAGGAAGACATTTGGCTTTAGCTGAATTAAGAAATTTCATTTTATAATATTTTGAAAAAACTCTAAACAGTGGAATAATTATGCAAGAACAATTTCTTGTATATATAAGAAGCCATAATGTGTTTGCCTAATGCATAAGGGAAAAAAAAATCAACTTCCCATATTCTAGTAAACAATAAAATAATTCAAGGTAAAGCAAAAAGTAGTGCCAGTAAAAACCAAACAAGAATATATTACGAAATGAAAACTTTGTAGAGGTTTTTGAGTTATAAAACAGATTGGATAAAACAAATGAAACACCTCAGCAGTCTGGCTCACTATCTAAGAGAAAAAAAAAAAAAACCAAAACTGTCAACAGTAAGGGAAAATGTCACCAAATGTCAGAACTAGAACTCCTACAAAATAAAGCAGAACGTTTTCCTAAAGATAAAGACTGCTGCACAAACCTATTGGAACTCTATAAATCAAATTCATGAGAAAGGGCCACCTCGATAGGCTCTAATGTCAACATTAATAAACTGAGTCAAATAGAACTATCACATTAGGGTAGTAATGAAAAAAGGAAGAGAAGTGGAACTATTATTTCCAGTTGTTAGGTTTTGCAGCACTATGTGTGGGTTCTACTAGGTGATGGTAAAGAAAATAATACAAGGAAGAAGAAAGAAGGTATTAGGAAAATGCATAGAGTAGAAAAGGAGCATTGATCTGTAGAGGTTGCAATTGTGTTTAAAGCATGAGAAAACTGTGAATAATAGCTACCAGATATTGAGCCTGACTCTATGCCAGCAACTCAGCTAGTCACTTATAAATTGTTTCATTTTATTCACACAATGATTCTAGAAATATGTTGTTATGCTCTTTTAGCGATGAGAAGGCAGGATCAAAAAGCTTATATTAATTGATCAGCATTGCATAGTGATTAAAAGTGGAATAGGATTGTAGTCAATACACTATTGAAATGTACTGCTTTCTATCATTTTCTTTGCTTTTATTATAATTCTTCCACTACTCTGATTTATTTAAGCAAAATTGTGACTCTGTTCTAAGAGAATAAAAAATAATTGTCAAAGGTATCACGAAGTATAAAATGAAGAATTAATGATATTTTATTGGTAGAGAAAATATATTTCCATACTAAATACTTAGCAAATACATCCACATTGCAATTGTGAGCATGTTACTAAGGCTCATATCAGGCAATAAACTATATAAGGTAAAAAATTACTGATTGGACAGTTTGATCCTAGTAGAACTATAGAATGACTAATGGTTTAGTCACAAATAATTTGGCCTCTGCGTAAGAATGTATGATATGTTGTTAACCAGAGAAATCTTAGAAAATATTTGTCAGACTTTAGGGTTTTGTTTAAGTTCAGCTGCTGCTAAACTATTGCCCTGATAATATTGATAATTAGTCAAAGGTTCAAATGCTTAAGGCTTCTTCATAATGAAACCATGTCATTAGCACAGACAGAGATGGGTAATTATCTTCTAATTTGTGGTGTTAGGAAGGAAAGGGATGCTTCCAAGTTATCTAAATCATTAGATAAGTTACCCAATGTATACTCTGCCTCACATGAATCATATTTACAATTTAATGTCACGGGTAATATCACACATTACATAATAATTCTAAAATGAAGAAGTAAGAGAGCATATTGCCCTAAGGCAATACTTCTCAGATCAGCCTGTTCATCCCTGTAGAATTGATAAAAATATAATCAGTGATCATATTTATGCCCCTTCAATATTTTATTTTTGGTTTATTTATTTATATTTGACATCAATTGTGGTCCCCATGGGTTTCCCACCACCATTTCACCAGTGTATTTTGATTAAGCAGAGTTTAGAAGGATCTTGGTATATATATTTTAATAGACTTCTTTATTTTCAAGCATATATCTCTTAAAAACTATTACTTAAGAGAATATAGAATCATTTGCATATGAAGCTAACAAATGTTTAATTTAAAAAGCAAACAAATTATAATTATAAAGATAATTCTTACATGCTATCTGAACTGAAATATCAATAAAGGCACTGATTCAAATGCTAGTTGATAAGTGTATTTATAGATTCAGAATTCCATATCTGTAGGAATGTGCAAATTTACTTTTTCTTCATGCCAAAATCTACTTGAACAGCAGAAAAATATAAAGTATAAATAATTGCATAAGAGTCTTGAAATAAAAGCTTTGCAACTCAGCTAAACAAGAGAGAAGACTTCTGAGTGATTCTCCTCAAAAGAATTCTGAAAGGCAGACTGTGAAGGCAACAGTATGTCAGGCAATAGATGCTGTGATTCAGAAAAGAAATTGTGAGTGAAATATGGTGCGTTGCACCAGGCCCTTATGTTCCTTCTCTGAAGCCAAGGCAGTTGTAATAATGTGAAAGCCCATTACTATTTTAATGAAGTAGAAAATCTGTCAAGGTGGTTCTCCATGCAGGTATTTGGATCTAGAGAGAGTGCCTGGGAAGTACCTAGATACCTTCCAGTTGTTACGAAGAACAAGAATTTTGAATGTCCAGAATGTAGTCTGTTCATATCATTATATCAATTGCTCAATTACAAAATCTAGATTATCCAACACCACTACTTGATTTATCAAACATTCTGTGGACTCTGAATGCAAAATATATATTGTCTTTATATACTTCTCTTCATTTTCACAACTACCATTTCATTTTGGGACAACATCATTTCTACTAACCTGAATGCAATATGCCTTTCTCCCTGGGCTCAAGTTTTGCACTCTTTTCCCACTACTAGTTCATTTCCACAGATGTCCCCATAATGATACTTTTAAGCATTAAATTTTATCATGTTACTCAGTTGCTTAAAACTTGAATTAAAAACCAAATTACTAAAAGGTGATGCCTGTCCAGTCTTTTCATGTCTCTCTTAGCCTCTTTCCTTCTATACTGGAGAACATTGGTGATTTTTATGTTATCATATTGCCCAAGATATCTGACTCAGGACAGGACACACCTTCCTTCAATGTACACTAGTATGAAATGAAATTCAAAAAACTTTAAGTGAGCATAACAATTTATTTAAGATCATTGAGGTCTTCTTGCTTGAGAGAAATTGTTTATAAACCATAGATAAAATACCTTAAGAAAATACTAAGTGGAAAAAAAATATTTCTCTTTTATTTTCTAGTTTCTGTTTCTTATTGATAATTGTTTCCAAAAGAAGATAAATATTAAAATTAATAGACTTTCTGTTCTCAACTTGTTTTAAATAAAATATCCATCTCTGAAGTAAGAGTAAGCAAAGCAGAAACAGAAGTGCTAACACCTTGATTAGAAATGCAAAAGCAATAGCTCAAGAATTGTCACATACTTTTACACTGAGAGAAATTCATTTGTGATGATAAATTAGTCTGAGGAACTATACTCTCTCATGTTGAAATAAACAGGTAGGATCTCCCTGGTGGTGCAAGGGGTTAAGCACCACACTATGAAGCATCTACAGCCATTGCAGCATGAGTTCGATTCCCAGCCAGGGAGGTGAACCACATGGCACAGCAGACCTCTCCTGTTTCATCCACTGCTCCCCTTAGCAGTGGGTTTCAGTCGATCTGCCTGTTCTGCTCCCCGCTCTGTCTCTGGTGAATCCTCTCACACAACCCCCACACCTCTGGCCTGTACCTCAGTTCTTGTATGCATAAATAAATACATCTTAAAAAATAAGCATGTGTATGGAAATCCATATTTTTCATGGACTAAATTTTGGCAAACTGATGGAACTCTTGTTTATGTACCTCCCTCTACAGTTTAAACTTAGGTAGCATATGATGACTTGATAGTAATTATGGTTCTGAAGCCACCTGACTACTGGTACTTCTATCAGTTCAAAGAGACATATAATATAAAGGCACACCAACATCATCCTAGAAATTGTGGTAGACAAAGACGATCAGAGAGAGTTATAAGAATTTGGCACATTCGAAGTAAAAGAAATTGTGTAACTTACTTCCAAATTTGCTTTAGTCGATGTATGAATAAAGAATGGCATAAATTATGAAACCAAGGGGGGGTCCATTTAAAAATAGCCAAGTGGCTATTTGAAAATGAAGACTACTTGAGAAAAAAAGATGAGTGTTCATTATTTTAATTTTTCTTAAAACAGCTTTGGTGAAAGAAGAAATATAACTATTTGCAAGAGTAGTTAAAAATATCTTCATTGCCAGCGGAGCACCACCTTTTGTTTCAGGCTAGCTGATTTTATGACTTCTACAAACTGAAGATGAGCCCAATTTGATAGGCTTGACTATTCTGAAAATTTAGAAAATTGACTTTTCTCTTTAATTGTGAAATTAGAGCATTTTTTGTTTGTCATTGGTTTGTCACTTAAGAAGAAAAGCTTGATAATAAATTAGGTATAAATTGATACTTTTATTTATTAAGTGTAATTTATTAATAAAATAGTATTAAAATGCGAAGATATTTTTATCCAAATAATAACTGATGTAGAAAATTTTCACTAGTGTCACAAAATGACCAGCTTTAAGAAATCAGATAGATTAAGAAGTTGGGGGGAAAATTGCAAGTAAAGGCTAGAGATTCTATAAGGGGTATAGCCTTATTGAATTACTTACAGAATTGCTTATTGAAAAGACTGTCAGAACTGTGCCTTTTTATAAACTAATTAATTTTTACTCTTTAATTTTTTATTTATTGTAACTATTTCCATTGATATTACACAAACATGGTTGTTAGTAAAACCAACAAAAGCCATTATACTAGTAAAAGTTATCAGATAAGTCAGTAACTGGCATGATTTGATTAACTTATAATTTCAAATAAATAAGTCTGAAAATTAAACAAAAATAATTTCTAATTATGTCATTGTAGAGAATGGAAATTCAGATACTGAAATTGTAGAAAGCACTGGGCATGTGTACATTTCCAGGCAAAATGTCCTTAGTTTCATCACCAGGTGGTCTTCCATTGATTTTTAACTACCAGAAAACTTAGAATCATTGGTTGATCTAAATTAATCCCAAACTAGGATTCTGAAAACAAAAATTCTGATCTAAGCAAATCAATTAACCTCGTTAGCCCTATTTCCCTCAGATAAACAATGAGGAAGTTGATCTTAACAATCACTTTAGCATCTTCGATCTGGGACAATCCGGGATTTTCTTGTTGCTATTTCAAGGACAATCAGAAATTTTATAACATCTGCACTAACAATAAGAAAATGAGTCATTGTTCTAGTCAGCAGCTTATGCTTGTCACTTCCCTGGTTTTTCGTGGACAGAATCGGTTAACAGCTAACTCTGCAGGACTTTTAGTTAATTGTTCTTTAAAAAATCCTCTTTTTTTTTTCTTTTTCTTTCAGAATCTGTGATGTGACCTTCCAAGCAATATCTTGGCCATTTTATAAAGATACTAGCACTTTCAAAGCTTTTGGACACCATTCGATTATGACAGGTTGCTGGGGGAAGTATCCTGAATAAACTCCATCCACTGATTTTTTTAAAATGAGATTTATTTATTTAGGCATATAAGAACTGGGTACAGGCCAGAGGTGTGGAGGGTAAGAGGATTCACCAGAGACAGAATGGGGAGCAGAATAGGCAGATCTACTGAAATACACTGCTGAGGGGAGCAGTGGGTGAGGCAGAAGAGGTCTGCTGCGCCATGTGGGTCACCCCCCTGGCTGGGGATAGAACTTCCACTGCAGTGGATGAGGATGCTTCATAATATGGTGCTAAACCCTTTTCCCTACCAGGGAGACCCCACGGAGATTTTTTAATTCCACCCAGACATTCGTGTCAAAGAGATCTCAGGCACCCAGGACTACAACTCCCATCATGCATGAAATTGTTATGAAATCATGACTTCCTAATGGGGGTATTGCTGGGAACTAAGGGTGGAGTTTAGTAAAAGTACTGGGTATAAAAACAAACACATGTGAACTTGTGGGATTTGGTTATTCTGGCCTTCACTGTGCACTTGGGGCCCCAGTGCAGACTGCATTACCGTTAGAGCACACTGACCAATTACTCTTTCTCTCCCTCTGGGTTCCTCCTCTTTTCATTTTCCTTGTAAATAAACTTTTCAAGCTTTTTATTAACACTTCTCTATGAATAGCTGCACTTGGGTCTTGTTCTAGGTGTTTTTGAAAACATGTGGGTAAGGACTCACACCCAGGCTCTCCAACTTCTTTTTGGGGTTGCCCAGGCTCTCCAACTTCTTTTTGGGGTTGCCCTGTAACAAGGGAGCAGGGAATAGAGCAACCCTTCACTTAGCAGGTGTTGTTGAGAAATAGCCTGATCCACACAGGTGAAATTAGTTCTGGCTATAACTTTAAGTGTAAACTTTAAGCTTGAGAGTATGAGTTTTTGGTATCCTTTCTAATGCCTAGTAGTGCAGACTTCCTGATTTGGGACTGAATTTAGGGTGATATAGTTTGTTAGAAAATGTTCTACTTTATGGGGACTACAATCAGAAAGAAAGCAAACATTGTAAGAAAAATAAATTAATTAAAAAGAAAATGCTCTATTTTAGACTCTTAGTATTTATTGAGAAAGTTTACTTGCCTTGAAAGTACATAACACAATTTCAAAAGTAGTCTTGACTTGAGAATTGGCACTGTTTTGCTTGATATTAATAAAGAGCTTTATGTTTGCAAGCAAGATTTTGCTAATCAGAGAACTAGATATTTCTTATTATTGGGATTTCGGCAGAAATCCCAGCTATAAGGGATTCTTTTTCTTTAAGGAATACCCTTTTCCTGCTTTACAATTTGTATAAAAGGAAATTTTGGTCTAGATCCAGAAATTAATGGGGAAATTACCCTTGGGTCGCAGGTAGTAGGTAACATAACTTTACAATCTGGTAACTCTAAATTTCACACATAATTGCAGCAGTGAGAGTTGGAACATGGTTTGAAGACATAATAAAACTACCATGGAGAGAATCCATTTAACCATTTAACCAACCAAATCCAGCAAGAAATTGTAGATACCTCGCTGCCATACAAAAAGCAAGTGAACAATAACTTTAAAAGTAATACAGAATTTGACAATAAGTTGTATACAGCTTTAAAGGAATGAAATAAAAGTTTGTAGTAATATCACCTGCTGAGAAAAAAAAAATCATTCGTTTTATTCTTTAATGAAAAAATCACCTAAACTCTAAAACCTTTTTAAATCAGTGGTACAGTATTTTCCTAGGAAATCTACCAAATATAGACTGATTTTAAAACTACTACTGAAGAAACTGAAACTGAACTCTAATCTCTTTGTGTTAGAAATAGTCAGATGTCATAAAAGATTAAGGAAATTGATGAGCACCTGGGGTAGGGTGTGGGCATGTGCATGCGTAGATGGGCACAGCTGGGCTGAGACGTGGGGTTTATAAGGCCAGCATCAAGGGAACGCCAGCAGTGGAAGAGTAGCAGTGGAGTATGGCTAAGTGCGGTGGAGATTGGCAGAGTACAGTAAAGAGCATCATGGGAACAGATAAGACAACAAGGAGACAGCAGAAGAAGTAAGCATAGGCAGCAGAGGCTAGAGAGCCCAGAAAGAGTGAAGATTCCCCAGGGGGAGGAGGCCTGCCAGCCTCCTGACCCCCCCAGCCTCCCCACCGCCCATGTATCTGGTCACCTCTGATGCAGAAGGATTAATAAAAGCCTGGAAAAGCCACCTAGGGCTCCAGGACTCCTCCTTTACCTGTCTGCTCAGATCATAGAGAACCTGGTCCGTGCTGTCCTGCCCCTGCAAGCAGGTACTTACACTTTAATTTATTAAAATAGTGAAAACTTCTCAAAAATGATACACATTTAAATTTCCTTCAAAGCTTTAAAATTCTGTAAATGCTATTTTTTTGATGTGCAGGAAAGCTTGTGTTTTCAACACGATTATTTTACAAAGTGCTATCTGCTACAAATTATGTACGAGTTCTTTACAAAACTTTTAACTTTACTCAGAAATTTCTACCTCTAAAAATTATTTTTGTAGATACTCATGACGCCTTTGTGCTAATATGGTAGCTTTTAGAGAAGAGGGGCCTCCCTGGTGGTGCAGTGGGTTAAGCAACGCACTATGAAGCAAACGGCAGTCACTGCACATGAGTTTGATCCCTGCCGCCAGCCAGGGAGGGGACCCACATGGCGGAGGGGACCCACATGGCGGAGACCTCTTTTGCCTCGCCCGCTGCTCCCCTCAGTGGTGTGTTTCAGTCAGTCTGCCTGTTCTCCTCCTAACTCTGTCTCTGGTGAATCCTCTCACCCCTGGACTCTGGCTTGTATCCCAGCTCTTGTATGTATAAATAAACAAATCTTTAAAAAAATTAGAGAAGAAATGAAATATGTTAAGAGTACAGTTGTTTAAGGTAAATTGAGGTTGGTTGGGAATGTTATAGTCAGAGAAAACATTTAGTAGTGACAAACATTAGGTTGACCTAAGAGGAATTTGTCAGAATTGAGTACTGTGTTCTGAGAAGCAGTAACAGTCTGTACTTGTAAGTGGAAAATAACAGCAGGTGTAGGTGCAATGAAGAATTAAATAAAAAACAAAGGTTTTTATATATAAAAAAAATACTAATGTCAAAAGGTCAACAGAGGCTGTCAGTTCTTCACAGGTGAATACAATTTTTAGGTTTAATTCACAGGGAAAAGATAATCAATGTATCTGGTCTTTACTTTTTAATGCTACTTTTTAATACCTTTTAGGGACCTAATATAGACCTTACTTAAGGAAGATTAACCATGAACTCTGTCTGAACCATTCACTCTGTCTGATTAAGGAAAATAACCACCATAATATACTAAATAAACATTTCAATAACTCTAGGGTGAGAATATGAGTCCTTGGCTTCCATGAAAATGAAATGAAAACAAAGAAGTGGCAATTCTAGCGCTAAGTAGTGTTAGTGTTTAAGCCTCTTGCAGAAATTAGGGAGGCATGTTTTTGTAGAGAATTTTAAAGACATAATAAAACAATGAAAGCTTGTCTGCTTCTAATGTCAGTGTTAAAAAGTTTTTCCTTTTTTTCAGTCAGGAGAGCTTTGGCTATTTGAGTTTTTTTTTTTTTGTGTGTGTCTCCATATGAATTTCATCAATATTTTTGTTCTATTTCTTTGAAGAATGACATTGAAATTTTTACTGGTATAGCATTGAATATTTAGATTGCTTTTGGTAGGGTGGCCATTTTGATGATGTTAATTCTTTCAATCCATGAGCAAGGATGTCTTTCCATTTCTTCGTATCTTCTTCTATTTCTTTTAGCAATGTTTTGTAATTTTCTTTGTAAAGGTCTTTCACCTTTTTTGTTATATTTATTCCCAAGTATTTTTTTTTTGTTTCCATTATTAAAGGGAATTTTTTTGTTATTTCTTATTCTTCAAATTGGTTGTTTATATAAAGGAAGGCTACTGATTTTTGTGTGTTGATTTTGTATCCTGCTACTTTGCTAAACTGGCTGATTAGCTTGATTAGATTTTCTGTAGCTTTTGGGGTTCTCTATGTATATTACCATATCATCTGCAAACAGTGATAGTTTTACTTCTTCTTTCTTTATTTGGATCCCTTGTATGCATTTTTCTTATCTTATTGCTCTGGCTAGGATTTCCAGTATTATATAGAAGAGCAGTGGTGAGAGAGGGCATATTTGTCTTGTTCCAGATCTTAAAGGGAAGACTTTTAGCTTTTCACCATTGAGAATGATATTGGTTATGGGCTTGTCATATATGGCCTTTGTTATGTTAAGATATGGTCCTTCTATCCTGAGGATTTTTAGGATCTTCATCATAAATGGATGCTGAAATTTGTTGAAAAGCTTTCTCGGCATTTATTGATATGATCATGTGGGTTTTTTTCTTCTTTTTGTTAATGTGGTGGATTACATTTATGGACACACAACACTATGAACAAGGGACTTATCACAAAGATCTACAAAGAACTAACCAGACTAAACAAAATCAAAGTAACAATCCAGTAAAAAAAAAAGGACAGAAGAGCTAAAAAGTGATTTCTCCAAAGAGGAAAAGCAAATGGCCAACAGGCATATGAAAAAATGCTCAACTTCTCTTGTCATCAGAGAAATGCAAATCAAAACCACTATGAGGTACCACCTCAACCCAGTGAGAATGGCACACATCAAAAAAAGTAGCAACAACAAATGTTGGCGAGGATGTGGAGAAAAAGGAACTCTCTTACACTGCTGGTGGGAATGCAAGCTGGTCCAACCACTGTGGAAAGCAATGTGGCGGTTCCTCAATCTACTAAGAATGGAACTTCCATATGATCCAGCAGTCCCATTCCTAGGAATATACCCAAAAGACACAAAAACACTGATTCAAAAGAATACCTGCACCCCTATGTTTCTAGCAGCACTCTTTACAATAGGTAAGACCTGGAAACAACCTGAATGCCCAAAAACAGATGAGTAGATCAGGAAGCTGTGGTACATATACATGATGGAATATTATTCAGCAATAAAAAACATAAAATAATGCCAATCACAGAAACATGAATGGAGCTGGAAGGGATTATGCTCAGTGAAATAAGTCAGAAGGGAAAATAAAAATACCAAATGGCTTCCCCCCTAGGAGGAATATAAGGGAACCGAATAAGAATCAAAGAAAATTATAAGAACAGCAACAACAACAATAATAATAAAAACACAACAAAAACAAAAAATCAAGGACAAATTGGGGACATTTGGTGGGGAGGGAGGAGGGAGTGCGTTGAGGACAGATAAGAGCACAAGGGACTGAGGTGATGGTGCACTGGTGAAATGGTGATGGGGAATACATGGGGATTACAATTGATATAAAATATATATAAATAAAGAAGGAAAGAAAAAAAACCACAAAGTTTGGCCATGATAAATGACAGAACTTTAAAAAAAGTTTTTCCTGAAAAAATCTTAATTTTGGAAAGGTTTAAATGATTGTCATTAATGATGAGTTTTAATATGTACACATTTTAATTTAGCATGTTTTAAATTGTTTTTTCTTTAATAAAGGGTGTTTCTCCAGGGATGCTAATTCAAGGAAACAAACAACTGTCATGTGCTTCATTTATCAGTTTATTTCAAGAGTCAGTTCATGAGAATTCAGAATCCTTTGATTGCCTTCAGTAGAGTTGTGTCACAAAGCCTGAATATATCACGTATTTCTCCAATGAAAAATCAAGTTTGAATTAAGAGGCACACTTGTGGATCAGTTTCAGAGAATAGATGAGCTGTGGGAGCCAGATTATTTTAAAATTTTCTTTATATATATTTTGAGCTAGATGTTTTTTATTGAAATAGGTTGCTCCATTTTCAGAGCTGACCAGTTGGTCCTTTTTATTCAATTGTATCTTTTGAAATAAATTCTACTGTTAAGGTGAATAGAATATTGTTTTAATATACACATACATGCATATATACATAGGAGGATGCTTACTTATAGTCAAGCTAATGAATCCTTCCATCTCTTCAGATGCTTACTTTGTGTGTGCCTTATAGTTTATTCACCATAGTCACTATACTGTACATTAGATCTCTAGAATCAGTCTTAATAGCATTTTTACTTTTAATATTTGACCAATGTTGACCCATTTCTCCATCCTGATAAACATCATTCTGTCCTTTGCTTCTGTGACTTTGAATTTTTGAAATTCTGTAAATTATTGACATAAGCTGTTCTTTTCTGTGCATGAGTGATTTCACTTAGCATAATGTCATCCATTTTCACTCATTTCACAAGGGCAGGACATTCTTTTTGTAAGACTGATAATCCTATGTATTTATGTACACATATATATCACATTTTCTTTGTAGATTTACTTGTCAGCATCCACCTAGATTGTTTGCATATCTTGGCTATTAATAATGCCACAATAACATCAGGTCACAGATGTCTCTGAGAAGCTGACTTAAATTCCTCCTATGATATTTTTATTTTAATATTTTAAGGAACCACCTTACTATTTTCATAATGACTATCCCAATATGCATTCTCACCAAAATGGACAAGGGTGTCCTTTCCCCTACATCCTCACTAACACTTGCTCTATTTATATTAACCATCCTAAAGTTATAAGGTACTCTCTCATTATGGTTTTGTTTGAATTTCTCTGGTGGTTGGTTAGTGATGATAGGTGCCTTTCTACATATTTGTTGCCCTCTGTGAATTCTTTTGAGAAACACTTTTATGGATATTTTGTCCATTTTTTAAAATTTTAATTGAATAACTTTTTTTGGCTATTCAGTGGTATAACTTTCTTATATATTTTAGGCATTAATACCTTATCTGATATCCAGCTTGCAAACATATTCTCCCAATCCATGCACTACCTTTTCATTTTTTTGATTGTCTTCTTTGCTGTGTAGAGACTTTTCAGCTTGATATTCTCCCACCTCCTTGGTTTAGTTTTCATTGTCTGAGTTTTTGGTGTCATATCCAAAATTTACCAAGGTCAATGTCATAGGGATTTTTCCTTTGCTTTTTTCTTCTATAAATTTAACAGTTACAGGTCTTACATATAAAATTTTAAAACATTTTAATTGGTTTTGTGTATGGTTTGATTTAATGTTTCACTTCTGGATGAACAGTTTTCCTAGTGTTCCCTATTGTTTCCATTTGTGTGCTCTTAGTCAAAATAGCCAAAATAGTGAACTATAAATCAAATTTTGGTAAAGTCACTCATAAGAACAAGTCTATGAAGAACAGACTCAATATCATGACTATGCTCTTCTCATGAAAATGTCTTTTCTAAGCATGTATTATACAGGTACCATTTCATTATATAGTGTAAGTGTTATATAACGATTCAGAAGAATTTTGAAGAAATCCTTTGTGTGTTTTGTGAAATACAAAATCCTGTCATTAAATGATCATACATTTATTTTCACCACTTTTGCCACACAAACATTGGCTGTACAAATACAATATACACTTAAGTTAATCTGACTTATTTTACACACTCTCAATCTGAGTTACATAAATATTAATCCATATGAAAACATAAGCTAGGATTAGGACCAAGGCATTCCTATAATAATGACCATAGTGAAAGTGAAATTTTGTTACCAGGTAAATATTATCTATTATGGAGTTAACATATCACTACTCAATCTCTTTTTTTCTCTTTTGCTTTTCTGTTTTGGCAGCAGCCTAACTAAAAAATCAAACCTGTCTTTGTTTAAATTTTCCTTTCAGTCAATTCTGTCAAACTGAGAAGACAAGAAAAAAAATAAAGAAAAAAAAAAGTAGCAGCATATTTTGATAGTTCTCCTTAGAATGGACATGACACCTGTCTCATTATAAGCCATTGAAATGCAACAAAGTCCTTAAACAGGCAGTCATCCTGTCTGCTCTTGACAACCTTCCTTGCCCTTTCTATCATGCTGAGCATAAAGTAAAACTTAATGAATATGACCTACTCATTTAGAATTTGTAAGATTAAGGCGTAAGAAGCACCATTGATTTAAAATGTTCCGTAACAAAGTATATAGGGTTTTATTTGAAGATAAATAAAATGTAGTCAATAATTAATGTTTTTCAAATGAAAGGGAGAGCAGTATTTTCATATATTATCAATAATCCCTGTTAGCAACAGTGATTATTGCTAACTTTATTTTCAGAGAGGCTATAATAGGTGTATAATAGTTATAAAATTGTACCTATTAAATGATAGTTGTTTCTTCTAAAATGTAGGTCTAACATTAATAACATATCTTATATTCAATTTGTTAGTCTTTTTATATTGACTACATTTTCATATGATATAATTTAATATACCTTCATAGTTATAAAGTAAGTAAAATTTAGGTTATCATTATTTGTGAGATTTCTTTGTTACTGATTTTCTTCCACTAAATTTTTAGCTTCTGCTATTATTCAAAATAAGAAGCACAATGTTGTGTGCAAATAAACAAAATCAACAGATTTTGAATAGAACCATCACATCCATGTAATCTTTAAATTCTAAGGGCAAAACAGTATTATCTCCATATGGCTTGAGTTGTTCCAATATCAAGCACATTTTATTTATATATATTTTCACAAGTTTATATATTTACATATATATTACAAGTTTAATTTTAATTTGAAAAATTTGTAGGCAACCCTTTGATTCTTTGTCACTTAAATTGTTGGGAGGGTGCAGATTAGAAAAGATAAAGACAAAAATAATTGAACTCAAGAGAAAGAGAGTAAAATTGAAGCTCTTGGTTAAAAACCCAGTCTGTTTTACTATTTCCTTGAACCCAACTGAAACAACACATCATCTTACAGCAACACAGAATATTTAATACTTCTATTCTGACCATGGAAAGTCATCATTTCATGCAATACGCTGGAGCATATGGGTGTACTCCATCCTTTTAGTAAGCCTTGCTTTCTTTTTTTTTAACTTTTTATTATATTTTTTGCTTTGTTTATATACATTTGACATCAATTGTAATCCCTGTGTTCCCCATCACCATTTCACCAGTGCACCATCACCTCAGTCCCTTGTGCTCTTATCTGCCCTCAACTCACTCCTTCCTCCCTCCCCACCAAGTGTCCCCAATTTGTCCTTGATTTTTTGTTTTTGTTGTGTTTTTATTATTATTATTATTTATTGTTCTTATTTTTTTCCATGATCTTTTTTTGGTTCCCTTATATTCCTCCTAGGGGGGAAGCCATCTGGTATATTTATTTGGCCTTCTGACTTATTTTACTGGGCATCATCCCTTCCAGCTCCATCCATGCTTTCTAATCTCATCCCCAAAGTGCCAATGTCCAGTCATTCCAGTTTCCTCCGCTACCCTCTTAGTACTACACATATCAATCATTAATACCAGAAACTTGTAAGGTACAGGATTTCTACTCTATTTTTCTCTCCAACTTATATTTTAAAATTAATTTTTCTCTAGTCTTACTATCACCTTTGTTGTTTAATGTAATATAATATTCTATAAGGATTACTACAAATCCTCCCACCTGGCCCCACTATGTCTACTTTTGTCCACTCTAATTCCTTCACTGAGTCACAGGGCATATCTTTAAAACAAAATTCTTATCTTCCTAAATCCCTTAACATCTTCCCATTATTCTTAAGCTGGAAACTCTTGCTTTGATTTCTAAGTTTTATCTCATCACCACTTTCTTCTTTTATTGACTTAAACCACTAGGCAGTTAGGCAGTTCCTAAGCCCTAATGTTACAGGGCAGGGAGAGGGGCACCCCAGAACCCACAAACCTGCTCTCTCTAAATGGGTTCTGCCATCCTCTGCATCAAGACAAACATATAAGGCCCTTAATGGAAAGGAACTTTAATACAATTAGGGTACAATACAGAAAGGACATAAACATAGTTACTAAGTTAAGCATCCAAAGTTACCCATCTCCTTGAGGGTAAAAGTCTAGCTAAATAGGATTGGCCCAAAGCAAGGCCCAAAAGCCTGCCGCAAGTCTAAAGGACCTTTCAGTAGAGACCCATAGAAAAGGGTCAGAAAGAGTCAGACAAATCCAGGAGGAAAAGAGCAAAATCAAAATCAAGATGAAAACTGCCATTGTTAACCTCCCCATGGGTCTCTCACCCACATCTGTTCCAACCAGTCCAAGACCAAAAAGCAAGCATCATAGTTTCTTCACGGGTCCCTCTGCTCCACGTGCCTCCTCCAGGTCTCCTTGCTGCTTTCTTCTTACTCCCTTTCTTCTGTCTTCATCTCTACAGAATCTTCTTATCCCTGCTCAGCTCCACCTACTTAGGGCAGAATCAGGATTCTGGAACTTCCCCCTTTCCTGGGGACCACCCTGTTACACTAATAATAACACTTTCATAAATTGTTTCCTTCCTCTTTTCCTTTTCTTATTCTATCCTTTCCTTTCTTTTTCCTTTCTTTCCACTGTTGTGTTCTATGTGTACTGATAGAATATAATTGAATCTCATAGTTCTTTTCCTATTCATTATCTATTTCATAACTTCTAAACAAATATACAGTCAGTTTTCTACAAAATTGGAAATATTTTAACTAAATATTTTAAATAATTTTCAGTAAGAGCTGACATTGGTCTTTATTAAAATTTATCTCAGAGCCATTATTTTTAGTTTAGTTTTTACTTCAAAATCATATCCTCTGTATTTGGAAATACCAGAAATTTGAAAAACTAAAATCATGAGACTTGAGCTACTTTTCTACTCCCATTTCTTTTTTTTATATTTATTTTATTTATGCATATAATAATTGGAGTCTAGATAAGAGGTGCAGGGGGATAGAGGATTTACCAGAGATAGAGTGGGGGACAGTCAGATCTGCTGAGGGGAGCAGCAGGAGAGGTCTGCTTTGCCATGTGAATCAGCTCCCTAGCTGGGGATTGAACTCAGGTCACAGTGGCAGGTGATACCACTGAGACTTTAACCATTGCACCACCAGGGAGGCCCATTTTTTTTCCCTTTTTTCATTTAATTTGCATCCTTTATGTGTGACAGTATGTAATAGTACATTATATATATTATAAATTGCATGTATAATAGCATATATAATTTATATTATTTCATATTGACTATTTTACATATGATATGGCCAAACATGGAGTCTAGTTAGGATTTTATTGTCTATTTTCTTTCACTTACAGTGCTTGATAGTATGAGTATTATCTCAGAACAATCAGGATGAGGATGGAATACTTGAGTTATGGTGAGAGTTGCAGCTTCTTGAACTAGTTCAGAAATATCTAACTTGGCATATAAACTGCACATGAACTATTTTCAACCTGCAGCTGAGCATCTGAAGACATAATCAGGTAAGTGTACAGGGAAGGTTGAGATTATGGATATTGAGAAATGCTCAGTCTCTGATTTGCTTTTATTATGTGTGAAGCTCTGCAACTATCAAAACCTAAATTGTTTTCTTTTATTTTGGACATTGATATATGAATGCCTTAATAATGTATTCATATTTCAATATTTTTATAGTTGTATATGGATATCTACTTTTATATTTCAGATGTTAAGTAACCAGAAATTTCTCTTTTGGTTATATACCCCAAAATATTGACTGAAGGAACTTGAGTAAATTTTGACACATCCAATTTCAGAGCAGTATTAGTTTTAATAGCAAAATGTAGAAGCCATACACATGTCCTTGAAACAATGAACAGACAAACAAATTGTGAGTTTATTTACATACAATGGACTATATTTCAGCTTTTCCTGTTATCTTTCTTCCAGTTCTTTTGAGAAATAGTTGATATATATATATATATATATATATAACTCTTTTTTTAAGTTTAAGGAATATAATATGAAGGTTTGATTTACATTTGTTGTGAAATAACTATCACAGTATATTCAACTAACATCAATCTTCTCATATAAATACCAGCAAAAAAAAAAAGGGAAAAATGTATTTGTGATGAGAATGTAATTTTAAAAAGGAATTTTATGAACCTCAGAGGCATTGTGTTAAGTGAAATAATCCAGACTAAGAAGAATAAATATTTTATTATCCCAATTAGCTAATTGGAGTAGTCAGTTCATAGAGATAGAAATAGTGTTCACATTTTCTTAAAATTTAAGTCAGTATCATGTTAATATATATTGGAGACTATATTTTTCAATGCTTCTTAGGTATATAAAATACTGTTGAAATCTGTAGGGGAAAATAAGAGGTGAAGAAAAGAAGGTAGAGTCTAAATATGGGTGATTGATTTCTTAGTGTTACTAATTATGGGACATTACTAATAGGATGCATTGTACTGTGGTGAAGACTATGGGTGCCTTGGTGGAAACGGGGAATGTGTGTTAACATATGTCTGAGGCAGTATGAACCTATACCTCTGAATCACCTACAGTCTTGTAAACGAATGTAACCTCAAGTGGTAGCTTACTTTGCTCACGTGATCTCTTGTCCTATAGCTGTTGATTATTCACAAGGTAGTGGCAAAATTTTAGCATGTTGAAGTTCTTAAGACCAAGGCTATATTTTGACAAAGCCAATTTGGGAAAATATTATATAGAGAATAAATATCAATATAGACTACATTTAATGGGAAGAGTTTCAGAGCCTCATTTTAAGAGGATGTGGATAAGTGAATGGAAAAATCTATTCACAGTTTTATAATTTGTCACTGTACAAGTTTATTTTCTTGTTTTTTTAAAATATAATGAAATATCATGCTTGTGAAATGAGTTTTCAAAATTAAAGATTTTATGAGGAAAATATAGGCCTCTTGGGGCATGGTAGGATACAGTTGAGACATTCATGCTCAAACAAGGACATATATTCCCAAAAGTCCATAAAGTTTTTACAAGTGCTGAGTATAGCCTGTTGGTTTGAGAGAATAATTTCCAATCCTCAACTTCTATATATATTTTTTCTCTGAAAGTGCTTTACAATTTTTCTGAGTTCAAATGGCCTCTCTTTTACACTACTAAAACTGGGCCTTGCTGGTGGCACAAGGGGTTGAGCACTGTCCTGTGGGGCTTCCATAGCCTCTGCATCTCGAGTCAGATCCCACCTTTCCTGTCTCACCCACTGCTCCCTTCAGCAGTGTATTTCAGCAGATTTGCCTGTTGTACTCCCCACTGTGCCTCTGATGAATCCTCTCATTCCCTACACCTCTGGCCTGTACCAAGTTCTTGTATGCACAAATAAATAAAATATTAAAAAAATAAACTGACATGATGGTCAGCTTTCATAAGTTCTGCTGCTGCATAGAAACAATTTCAAAATTCTAGTGTGTCAAAAAGAAAATATTGGATATTCACATTGCATACTGGCCTTTGGTAAGCTGCACCTAGATCCAGGTTGAAGGTCAGCTTCAAACTTTTTTAAAGTGTCCTATTTCTGGAATGTAGGCTGAAAGAGCACCTACTTGGGACATGACCAGGGGGAAGAAGTAAACAAGCTATTTGAAATATATTGTGATGGTCACGATTGTTGTGTGGTCCTGTCAAATTGTCACCTCCACTCATATTTCACTGGCTAAAAAAAAAAAACTGTGCCAAGATTGGATATGGGGCAAATGATGTTCTTTTCTACATGAAGACTTATGATTCACATGAAAACTGGCAGGTCTATATCCTCTTATAGGATAATAGGATCTCATACAGAAATAATAGGTATATAGGATCTAAAACACAAATCAAAATCCTTATGCCATTTATAGCAATGTGAATAGAGCTTGAAAGGATATGCTAAGCAAAATAAGTTAGGAGAAAGATAAATACCCAGATGGTGTCATTAATATGTGGAATATAAAGTAATTGGATGAACAGTCAGAGAAAGACAGGCTGTAAAACTAACCCTTGATAGCTGACTCCAGAAGTGAGACACCAAGAGGGGAGGGGGAAGAATAGAAGGGAAAGATGCATAATGGACTGTGGTGGTGGAGTATGGGGAATTTGGTGGTGAGTGTATTATGTTGATAATACTTCATGGGGGTTCCCTAATCTTACCTCAGTTAAAAATAAGCAAATAAAGTAACAAAAAATAAATCAACTCCTCCCTCATCCCAAATCTCAATGTGGTACAGTGTCCAAGAACATCAAAATATCCCAGGAATCAAACATCTATCAAAGTACAGCTTTACATAAGGAAGTATCTTTAATTAATGAGTCAAACTGCTTTATTTTAATAGTACTTTAAGCTTTCCCTCTTCTTATTCACATTCATATATAGTAATGTTAGGATAGTCTAGATAAGAAACAAATTATAGTTGTTTCTTAATTATGTAGAAGTATTGAATCTGATTTTTAAAAATGTAGCTAGAACATTTTCAGTATATAAGAAATTTTTCAATAAGTTATATAGATATAACATTTCAAATCCATTGTGAGTTGTGCAAGAGTTCAAACATTTTTCATAAATCATATTGTGGCATAGTTATGCCAACCATAGTTAATCCTCTTATTTAATCTTGTAAAATATTTAATATTTATAACCCATAGTAACACAAAATGAATTATGTTTAAACCTATGATGAAATGATTTCAAATGTCATTTTAATAATGTGTTAAGTAGTAGTTAATCTTTTAAAATTATTTTCAGCTGTGCTTCTTATTTTGCTGTTTTCCCTTTTATAGCTTCTTTGATGCAAGAAGTGAGATACCACAAGTTAACCAGCTAAACCTGGTTAAGGTGACTTGTTGATTTCAGCCAAAGAGAAATACATAAATTAATAAAAAATTATCTTTACAGTCAGTAACAATAACAACATAAGGAAATGCAGGAGAAAGGCTGAGAGACATCAAGTTAGAGAGGTATTTGCTTCTTCAATACCACCTTAGAAATAGTGCTTCTCTTCCTCACCCCCAGAAGTAGTTGATTTAAATTTCCAGACTGGAAATATATTGCTATAAATACATTTACTATGGGTTCTAGATTCAGTGGGTTAAATTAAACATCTAGAATTGCTCCAACACTTCAAATTTTAATTGGTTTAAATTTTAAATTAATATTGAAATACTATCAGAAATTCAAAGGCTTAGAGAATCTTTGAAAGAAATTTTTGAGTGCATTTATCATATGTGACCTGCCTAGCATCCTCCATTTCATCCCTAATAGGGCTTAGAAGACACTCCATTCACTAAGACATTGATAAATACTTTGGTGAAGGGGATGTCAGAGTATTTGAAGATCTCTGAGATGGCAGTCCTATAGGCTGGGTACGATGAGGAGAAAGATTGCCATTAATGCAGCTTCTCTACTTTAGTAGGGGTGATATAATCTTAGAATAATGAGGGTCAAGTGGGAGTACTTAGCTGTAATAGACAGGTATCACAATTACCATAATATGTAGCAGACACAATGGTGATCAGAATGTTTTCATCTACTGGGATTCTTGCTAGTGGTGAAGTGACTATAGTTTCCCTGAGAATAAAACAGATAGGCAACCTACAAGAATATTCCTAGATCTCCCCAACAGGAAAATATCTCTCCAAGTCCAGTTCTAGAACCATAACTTGAGTTGTCAAAGGAGAATCACTGGCCCTTAGAGTGTTTCCATGACTGACACTTCAGAGATTGGAGCTTTTCTATTGAAGATGACATAGAATTTCTTGAAAATTTCAGATTCTATCACATGATGCAGTATTTTCATTGAAATGCTGTTGAGTAAATGATGTTATTCCTTCCTGATCAAATATATGATTTTAACAAACAAGGAATCAAAGGGAGTCTATGATTCATTATTATTCACTCAAACATATTATGTTACTAGTCTCCTAGGTTTGGATTTTATGAATTGTAGGTATTAGTCCTCAGGGGACTAATTTAAACCTGATTGATTAAACCCTAATTTCATTGGAATATCCTGTTTCTACAGGCAAATATGAGTATTTCCATACTGGCTGTGGTTATCAGCAAAGGAAATTTAGGTTTCTATTACATCTTGGTGATGATAAGACTTCCTTTTGGATACAGGTAATTCTCTGGACTGTATCTTAGATCCTACTTGAACAACATTATTTAAAGGGAAACCATAACAACCAAAAAGAGACAAGGTTGACTGAGAACTCCAACTTTTTCAATATACATCTTGAGGTCACCCAAACTGGTGAAAATGACTAACCACCTAGGCTGTGATTGAAGATGACAAAGGAACATGGGATATAAATTGTAGCTACAAAGTGTTATACATCGAAGGGCAGTCAAAGGATTGAGTCTTTGCTCTTCATAGTTAGGAAGAATATTTGGAATGGTGGATCTAAAGAAAAGGGACTTTCTCAAATTCTAAAATACATTGATTGTGTTATTAAAACCATTAAGCAAGCATTATTTTCATCTCTGAATTTCTAATAGTGACTGTTTCTTTTTAAAGATGAAAATAAGTATATTTAGAGGGGAAAACATGCATCAAGAAGCATCTGATGCTCTAGGACCAGATATCTTCTTTCCTTCAAAGTCATACTTTTCAAGCTTTGACATATGCAAAATTTATTTTCCTTGTTAGTGTTGTATTGATTATTTCAATACTAAATGATTCCCTCAGTACCTCAATTTTTAAATTTCCTTTTAATTTCATAAGTTTATATTTAAGAACTGCCTAAAATTTGTAATTGTTCTTTTATTTTTAAATGAGATTTTCTTCATTGTGTGAAGAAACCACAGCAAATTATTTTCATTTTATTTATTTTTAGATAGAATGTGATAGGGGTGTAGGTCAGAGATTCAGGGATGACAAGATTCACCAGAGACAAAGTGGGGAGCAGAACAGTCAGATTTATTGAAATACACTAAGGGACGCAGCAGTTGAGGCAGGAGAGGTCTGCTGCACCATATGTGGGTTAGCTCCCTGACTGGGGATCAAACTCAGGCCATAGTGCTGATAGTGCTGAGACTTAACCCCTAGGCCAACAGGGAAGCCCACATTCTCTTCTTCCTTACTTTATAATCCAGGTTTTCATATTTGCATTTCTAGATTTTTGTGTGTTTTTCCTGAAACTGTTACCAGTCTTGGTCACTGAGCTGCAACTACTAAAATTTATGAAAAAAAAAAAAAATAACAGTTTTGGAACTAATCAGAAGAATTTTAATAGAACAGAATTTTAACAGGAATGGAATCTTTGTCTGGTCCCATCTCAAATACTAACACATACTTTTTTACTAGCTTCATCTTTCTGTTTATGTATCAAAGTATTACAATTTATTTCTAGTGCATAATTATATATGCGCTAATACTCATTTGGTGAGATGTTTTATCCCTATTACTATGTTTCCTACTTTTGGAGCGTAGTGATGTTTCAATACTATCACTAATAACTACACATATATTCAACAGATTTTTATTGAGCTAAATCCTCACATCACATATAAGATGGATAACATCATTTTGAATAGTGAAAAAGCTCTAAGAAAGGAGCTTATATTTGAGTAAAAATAAGTAATGCATTCAAATAAATACTAGCATTACTAGCATTTTATTCAACTTAATTTTGATGAATTATGATCATTAGATGTGATGAATAAGATTATATATTGCTAATAACAAATGTGCAAAGCTATCAGAAATGTGGTAGGAAATTTCTTTGAGACATGTCCAGTGATTTAACTTTCAGTACTGTAAAGGTGTGTTAATAAATTAGATAACCAAGAAAAATGATTTTCTTTTCTCACATTCTCTATCACTCTCTCCTCCATCCCCTCACCATCCTTTTTTTTTCCTTTTCCTGTCTCTTTCTCTCTCTCTTCTTTTGTCTTTGAACTTTCTCAAAGTTCAAATATCCTGGAGTAAGATTCTGATCTCACAGTTCATGTTTATGAGTTGACTTAAATAAAAACAAAACTGAGATTGAAAGGAAATGGTTATTTGCAGAAGGAGGAAATATCTTTTAAGTATATTTGATGGAAGAAAGAGGCCTGGAATGTCAATTACAGTAAACAAAAAAAAAAGTTCCATAGCCAGAATAAAAATATTATAGGTGAGGGTCTCCCTTGTGGCCCAGTGAATTGAGCACAGCACTGTGAAGCATCCACGGTACAGCAGTGGGAGTTCGATCCCTGGCCAGGGAGGGGACCCACATGGAGCAGCAGACCTCTCCTGCCTTGCCTGCTGCTCCCCTTAGCAGTGTATTTCAGTCTATCTGCCTATTCTGCTCCCACTCTGTGTCTGGTGAATCCTCTCAGCTCCCCCAGCTCTGGCCTGTACTCCAGCTCTTGTATGAATAAATAAATAAATCTAAAATAAATAATAATATAGGTGAGAAACTTGGACCTGTATAAAGAAATGGCATCAAAGAATAATTAAATAAAGATACTGTAAAAAATGTTATGTTTCATATTCTTACTCTAACAGATAATACTTTAAAGTAATAACAGCAAATAGGTATTTGACTATAATTAAGTATATATTTATATGCTGATATATATAGTAATTCATAGACACTGCCCAAAATAATGCTATGTTTTTATACTTACCATTTGCTAAAGGGAATAGATCTTAAACTTTCTCAAGTAAAAAAATGTTAGGTGATGGTATATTTATTGATTTTTTTATTAATAACCCTTTTTATTAGGCAGCCATTTTTAATCCTTCTTAATTAAATTAAATTAAAACAAGAAAAAGGTAAATAAGAAATCCCAAAGGCTATCGCTTCTCGGCCTTTTGGCTAAGATCAAGTGTAGAAATCCCAAAGGCTAAAAAATGAACTATAGGAATAAGATACTTCATATTAAGGGAAGGAAGTTGAAGTTTTCAGCGTATGTCCAAAGGATAACTGAGAAGATAGAAATTAAGTGTATAATGATGTGACATCCAGGCTTGGTTCCAAGCTAAGCATTCCTCAGAGGACCTGGTCTGCTTTGCCAGAGGTAAAGCACTCTGACATGTGCTATAGGTTTGAATATTACATGCCTGAGAGAAGAGAAGAAAGCTGCAATCACTCAAGTCAAATTCCAAATGTTTCCCTAGTTGGTTTATGCATATGTGGAATAAATATCAAATAAATCACTTCTCTCCTTCACAACAAGTGGTAAGACTGCTATTTCCTGCAAGTCTGGCCCAATGTAAGGATGTAAGAATCTGCTCAGGTGTGGTGATTTATAGAATATCGAATACTTTCACTTGGCCAAATAAGATATTCTAAGATGTGTGTGTGGTATATGTATGTTGTTCCATTTTTAATGTTGAAAACCTTTTTATTAAATCAGCAGTTTTCTTTTTCAAACAGAAAATTGAAAATCCTTTAAGAAATTCATAGCATAAATAAGGCATTGTATATGCCAGGCACTGCTGATGCATGTTTTCATAGCTTTTGAGGCAAAAATCTTAAAAATAAGTGCCACAATTTTAAGTGAAAATATAGTTGTATATGTTGGCTTCAAGGTTTTCATAATAAACACATTGTGAAGTGTAGTATGCATCAATATTTATTGCTCATAAGTCCAAGGAAATTGTGAACAGCATAGATATTCATTAGTAGAAAAAAGTTTACATTTTTATAAAGGATTATGATGTTATAATTTTATAAAAGTACATGTATATATGCTTTTGAAAAAAGATAACAAGATAAACTAATGATATAAAAGCTACAAAAACCAGAATGCATAGTGTGATCTTTTTTTCTGTTAAATATACTTGCAGATATACATTTGTATAAATATATGTAATTGTCTAATGCTATAATTTTAATATAGATATAAATTCCTGAATGGAGACACAGAAATGGTTTTAGGGATTACATATTAATGATTATATCTCATTTTATACAATTTCTACATAATATGATTTTAGAATTCATGGTTGTAATAGTGAATATTCCTCTTCTAATCGCTTATTTACACCTTTACCACCATTAAGTTCCTGGAGCTCTCAAGAATACTTTTATAATGCCAATTATTGTTGTTTTCTTCAGTAAAAATGACCCCAAGATTTCATGGTCAACCCCCATTTCTTAGATTCCCATCCCCTAACACATTGTATATCTTCTAAACAGCCCCTACTCTCATTCCTTTTCAAATACTAAAATCTTTTAAATGTGTCCCTGAAATTCACAGTCTAATATTAGTAAACCTCCTTTATCTGTTCCACTTTTCTTTCCTTCATTACCCCAACTGGAACCTGTTTCTTCTGTGGAAACTCTCCTTTCCTTGTAGCCCTGCCAAGTGGTGGGCTCGATGAGTGACCCATAATAGGACATTACTTTTCCATTTTCATTTCTAGATAATTATTCCTACTTTCCTAGAATACTCAGGTCTAATCCTCCTGTCATCAAGCTGTATTTTTACTGTCCTTCCTTGTAGACATTTTTTTTTAATTTTTATTTTATTTATGCAAACAAGAACTGGGGTACAGGCCAGAGGTGTTGGGGTGGGGTGGTGGTGAGAGGATTCACCAGAGACAGAGTGGGGAACAGAACAGGAACATCTACTGAAATACACTGCTGAGGGGAGCAGTGGGCGAGACAGGAGAGGTCTGCTGAGTCATGTGGGTTAGCTTCTTGGCCGGGGATTGAACTCATGCTGCAGTGGATGCAGATAGTTTCATAGTACTGAGACTTAACTCCTTGTGCTACCAGGGAGGCCCCTATTCCTTGATCTTTTATAATAATCACTTCCTTATTAATTGAGAATGCCCTTGCTTCTTTCTCACTTCATTGTAATCACTTGTGGAAATGTCAGCTCTGAATAAAATCCAAAGTTCTGACTAATCTGTAAACTGAGTATAACTGGAGAAACTCAACTAACAACAGTTGACTGGGGTGACATTAAATTTGTAACCACCTACTCAGTAGAACCCTAGTGTTGCTTAGCATTTTTACATAATTTTCTATTTACTTGATCACTGAAATAGACTTCTTTCATTAAATTTGTAATTTCTCTTTCTGTACATTTACTCATCTAATTATCTTACTCTTTATTTTCAAGAAAATAGAGACAATCAGAAACCAATATTAGCATGTTGCCATCCTACGGCTCTCAACATATTCTCTGTACCCAAACAAAACTACTTCCATCCTGTGAAGAAGAATGAATTAGTCATTTGTGCCACCAAGATGTTATATTTAGATTTTCCTGGGAACAAAATACTTATTCTCAAGTGGGTTGAAGTTTGAATAATAATTATATAGTATCTTGTATCACCTGCTTGAGAATAAAAATAATAATAATACTTTATGTCTGGACAATACATTTTCCTACCTTAGCTCTCATTCCCTCTTAATTCCAGCTAAACATTTTTCTATCACTTTGCCCAAGTATTGGTTGTTACATTGCCACATTCAGTTATCAAATCTCAGACAATGTCTTATTGTACTTATAAGCCACATTTAAAAGAATTGACCACTTCTTTCATCTTGAAATTCACTTTGTCCCTCACTAAAGACCTACTATTCTGTCCTTCTACTTCATTGATGTCTGTCCCTACTTCTCTCTCTGACAATTAAATATTGGCATATTAGACTTGTATTGATTAGACTTGTATTTAAATGGCTTAGTAGATTGGTTGTAAAAATCCTCTCCATTTATTTCTAACCCCAACTTGTGTATCTATGATGTGATACTGCGGTAATTTCTCTCAAAAGCCTGGGGTCTATTTCCCAATCCCTTTTGTTTGGGTCATTTTTAATAGAGTAAAACAATTTTGTGCCAATTCTCAATGTAAGAGTCAAGACACTTCTACTTTTTCTTTGGGAGTAAGACTTAGCTTGCTGGATGAAAGAAAAAGCATATTTATAACTGTTTGCCAAGCAGATCCAAAGTCAGTTGAATCTAGTTTAGACCATTAGAACTACCCACATAATCCAATGACTTGTTACCATATAATAAAGTACAGCAATGATTGTAAAATGAGTATGTCTTTTTCTAACCAATCTTATTAGTTAGCTGTCATCTCAACTGCTGATAGATGAGGGAAGAGAACTATGATATCCAAATCCTTTACACTCTGATATTCCTAGGGAACTGAAGAAAAATTTATCTGTTTGCAATAATTGGTTTAGTATAGCTATAAGGTAACTAGATATCTCTTTGGATTTCCACATTTCTAAGACTCCTCTTAACTAAAATGTGAAGGAAGATGAAGGGTTTGAGGACACTAGACATTAAAGCTTAAGATTTAAAGACCTCATGGAATGAAATTAAGTGATCTCATCATTTCAATTTACAATTTGCCTTATAGAGAACAAGGAATTTTTGTAAGAACAGGCTAAAGTAAATTGAAAAGCATTATCAACAAGTAGAAAGTGAAGATAATAGAGATTATTGGGAAATTACTGTTAAAGTATTAGGTTATCATGTAAGAAGTAAAAAACTAGGACAGTTTATTGCAACAAGAAGTAGATTTGGGAGGTTCTTGCTCTGAAATTTCATTTTTCTAAAATTCTAAGCTGCTGAATTAGATTGATTTTGATACTTTTTCTAATAATTATTTAAAAACATGTTTGCTTTGATCAGTTTGAAGCAAATAATATTGTTTCAATTCCTTTTAGATCATTTATTTTCCTTATTGTTATAAGAATGGAGACCCCATTTATTATAAAAAGACCCCACATATAGAAGAAAATTGACATTGGAGCACAGATATAGGCACCTCCACAGGTGGCGTGAGCAGAATTAATATTTACACATGATTGTGTCTTTATGTCTTCCCACTATGTCATTTTATCAATATTTGCAGTTTATCAAACTAATGATTTGGGGATTAGCTGTTACAAGCTAAAACAGGCCAACCTGACCATGAGTGTGATTTGGGAGTACACTCATCCACACAGTAAGCACTTTCAGTTAACAGCAACCTTAGTGCATCATAAGTCTTTAACATTCTCAAACATAGTCAAATGTTAATGAACAAAGTCCAAGAAGATGAAGGTGCTAGTCTGGTCCAGGAACACTCATTTGGGGGTCCAATATCTTATGTTTAGGTAAGCACAATGTGGGAGCTTCTTATGCTCAAGCTCCATGGACTGAATCCAGTGATGAGAGGAACAGGGTGCTTCTCTGCCCGTGCCTGGATTGAGTGGCAGTGTCTCAAAGAACAGATTTCTCAGAGTGTCTGGGTTATGCTTGGTGTCTGGCTACTGTGTTTTATACTTTTTAAAGTTTCTCTGCCCAAAGTCAGTGTGTGGTTGTTCAGATAAGGTTCAGGTTTAAGGAATTCTTCTCTTGTCACTATATCCATAAATCCATATGGGTGCTGTGAAATTGACTTGTCCACAGTGGGTTTGTGCTTTGACATTGGTGACTCCATTTGTATTTGCTTAAGTTACTTCATTTATAGCTTTTTTTAAAAAATTAAATTTATATTTTACAATATTGTTCATTTTGGTACAATATTTGCTTTCTCTTCTTGGGTGTAGTCCCCATAAAATTCCCACCACTAATTCATCTGTGCTCTGTTGCCATAGTCCCTTGTGGGCCTCCCTTCCCTGTTTTGATCCTTCTCCCTCCCCTCCCCTGAACAGTGTCTCTGATTTATAGTTGCCTGTTAATTTTGCTTATTATTATTTTTTCCTGATCTCTAATTTTGTTATCCTCCATTCCTCCTATTTGTGAAATCATCTGATATTTTAAAATTAATTTATAGCTTATTAAATAGTATAACTACTTGAGCAATAAAATACTCTCCTCAAGAGGTTTTTGAGACAGCCATAATTTATCAATGGAAAGGGCTAATTTTTTTGTGTGTCTGTTTTTCCCCAACATTATTCCAAGCTTCCTCTCTTACTCTTCCCAGCTCTCCCCTATACACACACTGCTGTAACCACTGGAAGAAACCAGATTCACATATTAAAAAAAGACGGTCATGCAGGGACTCCCTGGTGGCACAATGGGTTAAGCAATGCAGTATGAATCAGACTGCAGCACGAGTTTGATCCCTGCCACCAGCTGGGGAGGTGACCCACATGGCGTGGCAGACCTCTCCTGCTTTGCTTGCTGCTGCCCTCAGCAGTGTATTTCCCAGCTCTGTCTCTAGTGAATCCTTTTTGGGAGTACGCTCATCCACACAGTAAGCACTTTCAGTTAACAGCAACCTTAGTGCATCATAAGTCTTTAACATTCTCAAACATAGTCAAATGTTAATGAACAAAGTCCAAGAAGATGAAGGTGCTAGTCTGGTCCAGGAACACTCATTTGGGGGTCACCCCCACACCTCCGGCCTGTACCCCAGTTCTTGTATGCATAAATAATTCTTTTTTTTTTTTAAAGTCAATCTTTAAGTTAAAATTTTATCTATTAGTTCTTATATTTTCACACACATAGATTGCCTCTGTCCATACAGATAAAAAATACCCTGAATGCAAACAATGCATTTCCCTCACAAATCCAACTCAAATCCAACTATTCCATAAAGTCTTCACAGAACATGCTTAATACACTGACCCAATGTAGAATAATGCTTTTGAGTCAGGAAATGAGTCTGATGATGTCTAAATTCTAGTAGATAAAGAATTCTGAATCTCAGCACAAGTTCTTCTTCTCTCAGTAACACATAAGGGTGGGTAGATTACCTCTGCTCCAACAAGCAGTTTGGGAAGCTAGCAGAGTTTGTGCTAATTTACATAACAGAAACTCCACTGTGTGCTTGGCCACAGATAAGAGAATGAGAAGTAGAAAGGCAGAAGTTATTATTTCATAGAATTCCATTACCTCATTGGTGGCTAATATTTTCCTTATTTGTTTGAAGAAGCTCTCTAGATATATATGATTGATGATTTTTTTATTTTTCAAAATAATAAGACCACACATATTGCTTTTATCATTTAAAAGATCATAAGTCAAATACAGCATTGGAAACACCTGCATTTGAGAACGCTGTCTTTTAAGATTTTGTATATGGTTCCCCTCTCTGTATTTTAACTGTGAGGATTGTTTTTCACTTTGTAATATATACCATATCATTAAAGATACATATTTCCCTTTTAGGGAGGACAGCAAGATGGTATTTTGATAGCAAGAATAAGCTTGAATTGGATAAAGTATTTTCTAAATCCAGTGTGGGTTGGTTTTATAACAGTCCATCAGTGGGTGCTATCTTTTAACAGAACTTGGTTTGCTGATGACGTGGCAATGTGAGATAACATTAGCAAAGATATTTTGGGATCATTCTTATTTTTGATAATTTTGTGAGTTGATAGAAAGCTGCTAAAAGCTGCGGTCTGTGCTTTGATGTAATATTTCTCCATTCCATCTAAGAATAAATTCAGTCTTTTCTGACTGCTCTAGCACTGATAAATCCATTGAAATTTAAGGTGTTCTCATATCAAACAGGCGTCTAAACAGCAGTAAAATTTGAGCAAAAAAAAAAAAAAAAGATTTCCTGACTGACATAAATGAATATTTGAAGGAAACACATGTTCTTAGAGAAACAATGACTTTAATTTCAAAATGTTGATTTTCCACTGTCACGATAAATCTATCTGTAATGAAATATCACCCACACAGTGTTTCTATAGTTACATTTTTTTCTATGTTCACTTAGTCTCCTTCTTTCCTTTTTTCTTTTATTAAAACATATCATCAAAGGACCAACTCAAGGAGAAATAATAAGAAAAGCACTTGAATCTAATATTTTCATGGATTTTTAAAGCTGTCTTAGACTTTGATCATTTCTCATTTGATCAAAAAGTATCCCTTTGAAGGGAACTGTACTGTAGTATCCATCAAATTTGATTTACAACTTCATTATGACAAAAAAATTAGAAAAAGTCAAGTTTCACTGAGTATTAAATCAAGTTATGTTTGTGTAACACTGTCAGATGGGTATCTATAGGCATATAAACATGGATAATTTTAATTTAAATATCTAGTGACTACTCTTTGTTAAACAGATGACACCCATTAAGGAAACAAGTAGAAAAAGTAATAAATAACTGAATTCAAAATGAAATAAAACCAGTAATACTCATGCTTCCATGACTATTTTAAAATAAATCATACTAATTATTCTCTAACAATATATTTATACATAGGTATGTATTTTCTATAAAGAATCACATACTCTAATAATTATAATCTATTTTAACACATATGCAGGAACTGATTCATACATCAGATTATTAAATACAAATCTGTTCAAATTCTAATGTACTTCCTGGAATGAAGTTAAATACATTGGAGATAAAAATTGGGGTAGTTTATTTGTTATAGTGTGATAAGTGCTATGAAGTGTACATGAATGGGAATAAGAGTTCTTAAAGTTTACTATATGAAGCATAATGCATTTTATTTCTCTATTGTGTCTAGGGTGGGTGTATAACATAGATTATCTAAGTTAAAAAGTAGAACAGGTTTTTTTCTTAGTACCATGACAAATCCATTTTTCTAAAATATACAGTTATGCTGTCGAGTTAGTGAATGTTGTCTCTGTACCCAGAATGCTAGCTTTTATAAATATCAGTTTTTATCACTTTGTCTATTCATAGTACTCTTATCATTCACTGCAGTCTACAAAGAACTGATTGCACCAGGATAGCATGTTGTTAAATCAATTACAGGGATTAAAAAAATTCAAAGTCAATAGGCTCTTTCCTCAGAACTTGTGTGAAAGTCTGCATATTTTCTATATTTATCCTGAGACTTGCCTAATACCTGCGTGCTGTAGCCGGAGCAGTGTTAAGTCAATTGATTACTGATAAATGAATAGATGCAAGAATTAATAAGCACAAATATTTGTGAAAAAATGAAACAAATTATGTTGAAATTCTATATAGATTTAAAATCTCATCTCATTACAGGCACATTGGAGCCTTATTAAAACAAACTAAGCTATTGATTGAGAATAGTTGATGTATTAGATAGCCTATTGGATTACCAAAAATTGTGTATTTCAGTGACTTTGCATCAGTAAGTTATATCACTGGATTAATTTGTCCTAGTGCATTATGAGCTTGCTTTATATCTCAGAAGGAAAAGTAACTATTCAAGTTCATCTAAATGTTTTTACTCCCCCCCCACCCAACCAAAGTGCTGTTGCCTTTTTCTTCCTTTATCTGGGGATACTTGAGACATTGGTAATTCAGAATGATTTTGTTACTAGATTGAAAGTGACAATGATCTTATCTTTTGCTTTGTTTCCTCAGTTTCTTGAAAAGGTGAACCTACAGATTTCTATTTATTATTATTTATGGTTTTGCTAACTGCCTTTGAAAATTTTAAATTAAAGAACATTTATTTACAACATTGTATGTGATACAGAAATATAAGATCCGACCTTTTCATGTGTATGTTATCACTTCAAGTCACCATACACCATAGTCCTTGACCATAGTTCATTGAGCTCCCTCCCCTTCTTTTCAGTCCAGTAATTACCCACATATAGGTAATTGTGTGGTGAGTTTTTAGGGTCTTCTTACCACTGTTTGTTACTAATTGGAAATAATAGACTTCATGTGGCCACATTAATTCTGTAGGTATGATTAGGTTATTCTTCCTTTTCTACAAGAAAAAACTTAAAACATACATAAACAGATAAAATGTGTTTTATGGAAAGTTTTTCAAAAATTAGAAGAAGATAGATTTAAAACAATTATCTAGAACATAAATATAATTGGTAACATTGAAAGAACATGTGTTGACAAAAATATGGAGAAATTGACACCCTCATATATTGCCGTTGGGAATATAAAATGGTGTTAACTACTCTGGAAAACAATTTGAAATTTCCTCAAAGTGTTTACCATGTAATTACTGTGTAATTCTCCTGAACATGAAATACTCCTAAATAGAAATACTCCTGAAAATGCTCAAGAGAAATGAGCACATATCCCACAGAGAGATGTCTAAATGTGTGTTCACTACATTATTCAGAATAGTCAAAAACTGAGAAAATGTCAACTCTATCAACTGATGAGTCATTAAACAAATTGTGGCATATTCATTCAGTGTACTATTTGGCAACGAAAGGAGTAAAGTCTTGTTACATGCTACGATATAGATGAACTTCATATATATGACGTGGCAAAAGTCACAAAGGAACACCCATGAGAGGACCTCATTTCATCATGCTTCATGGGTTCTGTGTTTTGTACACATTGACGCTTTGTGGCAGCCCTGTGTTGTGCAAACCTTTCCGTGTGAACTCACTTTGTGTCTCTGTGTCCCTTTTGTAGTCCTCCACCAGCAAAAATATTCCCATTTGCTGAAGGCTCAGGTGATGTGTAGCTGATTTTAGTAGTAAAGCATTTTGAAATTAAGTTGTGTACATTTCTTAAACAATGTTGCTGTGCACTTAAAGGACTGCAATATATTGTAAGCATAACTTTTATATGTATGTTTTACTCAGGCATGTAGAATCACACATGTAGGCATTGGCAATGTTGAACTGGTGCATTTGCTCAGTTCTTTTTGAAATTATAGATTAAGTGCATTTCTGAGGATTATATCAATGTCACATATTTAAGGCAGGTTCTAAATTTCTAATCAGCAGGCCAATTGTATACTAAAATGCATTTTCTTTTTTTCTGCAATAGAAGATGACAATCATATCTGAAAAATCAATATCTTGCCTCATAGTAAGATATAAAGGTATTGCTTTAGAAAGTTGCTTTCGTAGCTTGAGATGTCTTTCAGCATATGGATTCATATATTTTCTTTAAAAATCATGTAAATAGGTATTTGACCATAGTAGAGTTATAAATATGTGCTCTGTAGTTTAATCTAGGTGTTTTGTGCAATGGCATGCATATGATTATTTTGTTATTATCTTTTTTATTTTTGAAGAATGATTGCTCAGATGAGGAGTGTTGGATAAAAAGAGCTCATTTTTTAGACCTTCAGTTCATCCTCAGATGATCCATCAAAAATATCAATAGGAATTTCCATATCTTCTCATTCCAACAGATTGGTAAGAAGAATGAACAGAACTAGGCCTTAAAGTCATAACAGGAGGGTCAGATAATATAACTGAATTACTAAATTGTTGCAAAATTTAGAAAACATATGTGTAAGTAGAGTCTTCAAAACTCAGAATTATAAATGATACAAAGATTATGTTTTATAAATATTAAAGTCAAGAATGAGTACTATGGATAATAATTTAAAAAAAATGTGATTATAAGTAAGTGTTAAGACACTGATCACCTGAAACACAGAAATTACTTTGTTTCTAGAAAATATAATTTCACATTTTTACTTGCTTTTACTTTTTATCCAATTCTGCAGGTAAATCTCTAACAGTGGTATTTCTGGATCATATGCTCTTTCTATGGTTAATTTTTAGAGAAATCTCCATACTATTTTTCACAGAGGTTGGGCCTGCTGACACTCTCACAGTAGTATACAATGGTTCCTTTTATCCAAACCTTTGTCATCACTTGCATGCAGTCTTTTGAATGGGAGCCATTCTTAAAAGTGTGAGAAATAAGATTACATTGTGGTTTTAGTGATTTGCATGTCACTGGTAAGTACAATTTAGCACCCCCCCCTTTTTTTTAAGATTTATTTATTTATTTATGCACACAAGAGCTGGTGTACAGGCCAGAGTCCAGGTGGGTGAGAGGATTCACCAGACAGAGTGGGGAGCAGAACAGGCAGACTGACTGAAACACACTGCCGAGGGCAGCAGTGGGTGAGACAGGAGAGGTCTGCTGCCGGCCTGGGAGGGGACCCACATGGTGCGGCAGACCTCTCCTGCTGTGCCCGCTGCTGCCCTCAGCAGTGTGCTTCTGTTGATCCGCCTGTTCTGTTCCCTGCTCTCTGTGGTGAATCCTTTCACCCCCCACCTCTGGCCTGTACCCCAGTGCTTGTATGCATAAATAAATAAATAAATCTTTAAAAAAAAAAAAGAAAATTAAAACAACCTGATACCACTACACGTCTATTAGAAGCGTCAAAATATGGGTGTTGACAACTACAAAGGTGGTAAAGCTGTGGCAAAACAAACACTCATAAACTGGGGATGCACATGGTCTATCAACTTTGGAAGATAATTTGTTAGTTTCCTACAAAACTAAGCATTCTCTTGCTGTGCAATCCAGCAAATGTCCTCTATGGTGCTTATTACCCAAAGGAGTTGAAAGCTTCTATCAACAGAAAAACCTGCACATGGATATTTATAGCAGATTTATTCATAATTGTCAAAGTTGGAAGCAACTAAGATGTCCTTCAGAAGGTAAATCAATAAACTGTGGCAACCTCAGACAATAGAAAGTTAATCAGCAATAGGAAGAAATGAACTATCAAGTCCTATGAATATATGGAGGAAAATTCATGTTAGTCAGTGAAAGAAGCCACACATTTCTAAATACTGTGTGATTCTAGTTATAGAAATTCTGGGGAAAAAGGAATACATGGAGATATTTAAATCTGTGATTGCCACATTTCAAGTCTTTCTAAGATTAGACTTACCCTTTGAGAGTATCTTTTGGTCATTTTCTTTCACTTATATCACATGATAATATATTTGAGTGAACATAAATTTTGTGGACTAGTTAATGTGAGCTAATGTGGTTATAGAGCAAATATGTAGTGTATGTAAATACATGCTATATTATTTGTTAATAGAGATTTGTAGTGAACTCCAATAGTTCAGTTAATCTGAGTTTCAGGATTTTTAAAATATTTATTTACTTTATGTATACAAGAATAGGGATACAGACCAGAGGTGTAGAGGCAGGTAGAGTAAGAGCATTCATCAGAGACAGAGTGGCATACAGAACAGGCAGATCTACTGAAACACACAGCTGAGGGGAACAGCAGGCGAGAGACAGGAGAGGTCTGCTGTGCTGTGTGGGTCACCTCCCTGGTGTGCTGTGGTGGCTGCAAATGCTTCATAGTGTGGTGCTTAATCCATTGCACCACCAGAGTCCCCTCAGTGTTTTGTTTTTAATCTTAAATAAGAATAATAGCACCTATATTGCAGTACTATTTGGAATATATTAGTTTTCTGTTTCTGTGTAATCAATTATCTCAAATGTAGTTTCTTTTCTTTTTAAGGATTTATTTTTATTTATGCGTACAAGAACTGGGGTGTAAGGTGCAGAGGATGAGAGGATTCACTAGAGACAGAGTGGGGAGCAGAAGCAGTGGATCAACTGAAATACACTGCTTAGGGGAGCAGTGTACAAGACAATGGAGGTCTGCTGAGCCCTGTGGGTTATCTCCCTGTCCAGGGATCCAACTCATGCTTCAGTGACTTTAACCCCAGCACCATCAGGGAGGCCCTGAAATGTAAGTTCTTAAAAACAGACATGTTCATTACTCATTCTATGAGAGTTGGAAGTCTGGGTATGGAAAAATGGGCCCTCTGCTTATTTTTCACGATGCTGAAATCAAAATCTGGAGTGAGCCTGAGATTCTTATCCAGATCTCTAGTGCCTCTTCTTAGGGCATTCAAGTGTGAGCAGAATGGTTTTCCTTGTGGCTGTAGGACTGAAGTGTCCCCCTTCTTGCTGTCAGCTGGAGTTCACGCTGGGTTTCTAGCATTTTCCTCTGTTCCTAGTGTATGATCCCCTCTGTTGGCAATTTACTACATGGGATTTGCTTTCACCTGCTCCAGCAAGAAGAGTGTACTACTGCTGCTTGTCTCTTTAAAGGACTCCCTGGACAAGGTCATGCTCATTCAGGAAAATCTCCTTTTTGGATCAACTCAAAGGCAAGTTGATTAGGGATCTTAATTAGATCTACACAATCCAGTTATCTATATAATGTAACAATCATGGGAGTGATAGGGATTATGTGCAGAGATCCTGTTCACACTCAAGATAATGGGATTAGACAAGCACAGGAATCACATCTGTTAGCACATGAGAATTAAGAGACTTAATTGTATAGTATGCCTATACTATATATGCCTATACTATATTGTATAGTATGCTCTATATCCTGAAAGTACTAAATGAAGTACTCAATAAAGGAATTCTATTATCATTTTCCTTGTTGTGAATTTCCATATAGAGAATGTATTTATACTTTAAGCAGCAGTTTGTACTGTAAGATATAATTAGAAAACTTACTGATAACACATCACATAAAAATGTTCTTAGGTCAAAAAGACATTTGTTAGATATTTACATAGTGGATGATTCAACAATGAAAAATACTTTTTATAACTAGCAGATACCAATGAAAGTAAGGTTTCTGAGGTTAAGAGGGAGGAGAAAGGAATGAAAAGGATTAAAGGGCTATAAGGGATAGTGATGAGGATTTTTTTTTTTAATGTTCAAAAGAGTTATATGAGAGTTATATGAGAATTTAATAAAAAAATATTGCTAGGTCTTGAATTAAAGAAGACAAAATAAAATATGTGAAATATCTGTTCTATTTTACCTCCATTTTAACTCACTATTTCTTCACTTGAGCAATTTGCCCATCATGTTCCCTAGGGGACTGAGAAAATTGTACTTGTAAGATGTTGCAAAAAGGAAACGTCCATGGCCTTCAAGTACAAGCTACATTATTTATTATCAGATCAATGTTCTGGCAGTGTTGCTTGTAAGTAGATATACTGATTTAATCTTAAGATCAGTCAGGTGAGCTGAGTTTTGCCTTGGGCTATGGGATAAGAAATGCATCTTACTTTGATATTATATTTGAAGTCAAGCTCTGAAGAAAATATTCATATTTACAGCAATTGTTAACAATTTTACTTCTTTAACCAATATTATTAAACAAGAAAACTAAGCTTTTAATTGAAATTATTCTTATATGCATCAGACACAAAATTTTGGCAATGACATGACTCGCTAGGTAAGATAAATATTATTAATTTCATGTAAAGGCTAATTATTACTGCTATTTCTGTGACTATGAAGAGCCCCATAAGATTCTCAGCATTTTTTTCTTAAATATCAGTTGTTAAAAATGGTCAACTTAATAAAACTGCATGATAAAAAATGCTAATGTCATAAAACTACTCAGATGAGACTGTCAGTAAGTAATGTTTGCAAATTAGTATTTAATTAAGATAATTCTGATATAAACTATAGGGAATATTTTAAAATGATCATTTAGAAAGATTACAAAGCAACCAATTTCTGCAAGTCGCACTCTCATCTTAGGGGAAGAGAATGTTGTGTGCTTACAGTAGATTAATGTATCTTGTCAAATAGTTTTCCCTAGTCAGTGTCAAAACCTAGCAGTTTATCTGTGCATCACTTTGACCTGTACTTACATTTCTTTAGTCTCCAATATTAGAGACATGTGAACTTCATGTCTCGGAAAATCTTTTCTTATACTATGGCATCCATTTATTATTATTTTTTTAATGAGTGGCCCTATTCTCCATATTTAATTTTGGTTGAACTTCACTATTGCTTCTGCTACTGTTAATTTTCATTCCATTCTCTACCTTAAACTCATTTATAAGCCTTACCTATATCATCTTCTCTTCCTCTTAGGAACTAGAGATATTCACTAGATCCAAACAGAGACTATCTACTTGTCTAGACTTTTCTTTTGCTATGTACCACAAAATAACTTTCCACTATCTTTCGCTAAATAATTTCCAAATATTGTATTTGTTTGCACAGTTTCCATCGTTACTTTTATTTGTGTAAGTAGACTTTTTAGTTGTTGTGTATAGAGTTTTTATTATTGGTTCTGCTTAAAGTAAACATGTTCTCCTACTAGTTGAACCCAATGTTTAATATCCTAACACTCAAACACATCATAGGTTACAGTAATTATTATTATTTTTTAAATATTTATTTATGCATATAAGAGCTGGGGTACAGGCCAGAGGCATGGTGGTGCGAGGATTCATCAGATAGCGAGCTGGGAGCAGAACAGGCAGATTGACTGAAATACACTGCTGAGGGGAGCAGCGGGAAAGGCAGGGGAGGTCTGCTGTGCCATGTGGCTCTCCTCCCTGGCTGGGATCGAACTCTCACTGCAGTGGCTGCAGAAGCACCACAGTGTGGTGCTCAACCCTTTGCACCACCATAGAGAACTATTTTTAAAATTTGTTCAAAGCAGTTGTTCAGAGGCACTGGTTGATCATTGAGCTGGACCCAGGCAAGTTGAGGCTCCTAACACCCTCCCCAACAATGGAATGCAACATTATTAATAGAACTTTTTCAGGGACACAGGCCTTGTGATAGTAACCTATTATTGAGACCTTCTGGATGGTGTGCAGTGACTGAAACCAATTAAGACTTCTATATAAACTTCTAAAATTAATTAATATATATTTGACATAAATTGCAGTCCCCATGGAGTTCCCCATGGGAAGTCCCCATCATTTCACCAGTGCACCATCACCTCAGTCCCTTTTGCTGTTTTGTAAGGACTATTGATACAGTTAGATTAATATAGTACCTTGTTTATTGCTTCTTGTTTATTTCTATTCATTGTCCTTGCTCTTGTTCCTATTATCTTCCACTCTTTTTCATGTTTTGTGGTTTTAATTATGCATTTATTATTCTGTTTTCTTTATATAAACTTTTAAGATTCTGTCAAGTACAAGAAGAGACCAACTTATTTTTCAACCATTAAAATACACATTCCAAGTAAGGTCCCTTGTTTATTAAAATCACCATATCCCAACCTGGAGTGGCTTACCTCTTCAGTCTCTCCCTGCCTATCATGTATGGGGATCAGTTTCAGATTTCACTTGGGAAGTCTGGGTATTTTCCAACCAACAAAAATAGCTCAGATTTTTATGAGATCATGAAAATGAGTCTGAAAGAACCTGAAGAATCTGAGAGGAGTCATACCTTTTTAATTATGTCAAGATCTCTTCTCTGCTCATTCAAAGCTCCACAGGATCATTACTTCATAATTACTCATATTTTTTGATTTTACTTAGTATGAGACTCCATGAATATTTTGAGATTTCTTATAATTAACATCAAGAGTTTTATATAAAATTTAAAAATTCGGAATGCTTTAAAAGATGGGCCTTTAATGTAAGTCTTTCTCTTTACATGAATAATATTTATTTTTCCAGTCCTTACAAAAGAATCCTCTTTTGTTAGTTCTATTGAAAGATAGCACTCAAGTGTAAACATATATAAGCTTTTCTCAGGTATTGATTAACTTTTGAATTAAGGTTACTTAAGAAACCTTTCTTCTCTTAAGAAAAGAAAGACACTGATATTCTTTTGTTCCCCTGAGAGCAAGAATTAATCTGCCCTGTGAAAAGTATTCTCCCTGCACCAGAGGTAAGGACACATTCTTAACAAAAAGATGGGAATTGATGACTCATAAGATTGTGTAAACATTGTTATCTCCACCTTAATTTACTACAGCAAACCCAATTTCTTTTTCTTGTTAATTCTTTACAAGTGTAGTGTTCTCTATTCAAAAGATATAAAATATGTCTGACTTGTAATAGAGAAAAATTTAGAAATATTTCTCTATATATACATTGAAAGCTTTTTATGGATTCTAGTCAAGTAATTAAAATGATTTTTCTCTATGTACTGAAAAAAGAGGGCAAAAGGAATGTAATGCAGAGTCTTTTTACTTTATACACTTGCCAGTTTATAGAAGCATCAGTTACGGTCATTAAAAAGTAAAGGAAAAGGAAATGGTCTTGTGGGATATTATGTTTGGGGATAATGAAAGTTGACCTTATTTTTTGATATTCCCATATTACAAGATTAATAGAAAAGAAATTCAAATAAGTGAAATAATGAAATTTCCAGGATGAGAAATTAAACCCATTTTGGTTAGAATTAGGCTCTATCCAAATTTTCTCATGTAGCAGAATCTTCTAGTAAGAGATCATTATTGGCTCCATTCCTTAGTCTGTTTGGATCCTATCATATGTGATAATGTGCTAATCATTACAATTTCAAGGATATGGATAACTTCCTTCACTCTACATATATTAATGAGTATTGCCAATTTGTCAGCCTCATTATGTTACAGGGCAGGGAGAGGAACACCCCAGAACCCCCAAGCCTGCCCTCTTTGAATGGGTTTTGCCATCTGCCGCATTAAGACAAACATATAAAACCTTTAATGGAAAGGAACTTTAATACAACGAGGGTACAATAAAGAAAGAACAAAGCATATAGTTACTAAGTTAAGCATCCAAAGTTACCCATCTCCTTGAGGGTAAAAGTCCAGCCAAATAGGATTGGCCCAAAGCAAGGCTCAAAAACCTGCCACACATCTAAAGGACCTTTCAGTAGTGACCCATAGAAAAGGGTCAGAAAGAGTTAGATAAATCTGGGAGGAAAAGAGCAAAATCAAAATTAAGATGACAGCTGCTATTGTTAACCTCCCCACGGGTCTCTCACCCACATCTGTTCCAACCAGTTTAAGACCAAAAAGCAAGCACAGTTTTTTCACATGTACCTCTGCTCCACGTGCCTCCTCCAGGTCTCCTTGCTGTTCTCCATCTTCCTTTCTTCTCTTTCTCTCTTCTCTGCAGAAAATTTCTTTTCCTCCTCAGCTCCACCCACTTAGGGCGGAACCAGGATTTTGGAACTTCCCCTTTTTCTGGGACCACCCTGTTACAATTACAAGTCCTAAAATAAAAATGAAGATGGCATCTAACTATAGTATTAGTGTGATCAGCTGAAAAATGGTCCTCCATAGATGTCCTGTCTTAATCCTCAGATGTAAGTCTGTTATCTTACACTGTAAAAGGATCTTTGTCCATACGATTTAGTTAAGGATATTGACATGGAGAGGTCCTCTTGAATTATCTGGGTGGGTATAATATAACTTCTGGGATATTTATAAGAGAGAGGCAAGGAGATCAGAAGATGTAAGAATGGAATCAAGGGTGGAGGGATGGACTTGAAGGGGAGGAGAAGGGGACATGAACCAAGGAATGTCTGTAGTCTCTGGATATTGAGAAAAGGAAAGAAATGAACTTTCCCTTTAAATCTCCAGAAAGATGAAGTCTTGTTAATTCCATGATGTTAAACTTACAACTTCTAGCATTGTAAGAGACTAAATATGTTGTTTTAAGACACCAAGTGTTTGGTGATTTGTTACAGTAACATTAGAAATTCATGTAGTTAGGGAGGAGTTACTAATTTGTTAAGGAAAAACTGCAGTATTCTTTTTATCTACTTCAAATCATGACCATATTTAATTGTATTGTCGTTTTGTCACTAAGTTTTTCAAAAACAGTATTTTATTTTTATAGTATTTGGCCATAAGTTCTATTCTCTGTTCAAAAGTCAATGAGAAAGTATTTTATTCAAATATAAAAACAAGTATGAACTCTATAGCATCAGTTATATCAGAAATAAGAAGTATACATTAGTGACATAATTTATCATTTGTCATGGTTAAAATGCCACATAATTTTCATAAAATTGCATGCTTTATGTATTTTGTTCTGAGCAGAATGGAGGTAATAAAATATTTCTTAATTACCATTAATTAAAAACCCCATTGTAGAAACAATCTCTCAATCCTCTCTGTTCTGGAAAAAAAAGTCTAGAAAAGAAACCACATACTAGAAATAATTTTCTCTTCTATATTTCTTATATATCTGAGTAAGTATTAAGGCCTTTTTTGTCCTAGATAATTTCTGCTTACAGTGGGTTAAATGAATGACCAGTTGCCAACAATATATTTTCCCGTTTCATGCCATCAAGATTTAGTGTGACATAAATTAATCCATTGGTTGGCTGATTTGAACATGAGATGAATAATATTGGTAGTGTTGAGAGTGGATAAAGGACAGATATAAATACATCAGATACATCAACATATCAGTCTCTGTTTGGATCTGTTTCCTTATGTCTACAACTGGGGCATTTTCATTAGGTTATAACTTCCATTAGGATTGGCTCTTTATCAGTGTCTTTGAAACCTCATGCAAGCAGTATATTGGGCAGATGAACTTTTTAGTCTATGGAATATGTGTTGCCATGTCTAATCAGTAGTGAACCGTGCTTTGGTCCTTAAAGTTGTAACCAGGAAAATGCTTGTAGATGTGTTTGTTCAGCTACTGCAACATCAAAAAAATAATTAATACAAGTTAATATTTTAGGATGGGCATGTACTCTCAGCTTATCACACATTTCCTTGTGTGTGAAATCCAACTACTTCACTTTTTCATGTAGCTTGCCCATATTACAGAGACATGATTTTGCAACCCTTGGGCTATTCTGCTAATTAATTGTAGGTATCCTCCCAATTATATTATGTAATTAAAGCAAGTTGAAGAGCAAGGAGGTTGTGATTAACTTTTGGTTTCCTTTTCTTCATGTTTTTCCCACCTTCATTGCTTGAAATAATGTTCAGGAAAAATGTGTTAAATGATTTATATCAATATTGAATTCACTCTTATCTCTAAGATGTCCCTGATTACAGGAAAAAAAATAATTGATATCAATAGAAAGACCCTGTCAAATTCCTAGTAGAACAGTGAATGGATTGACAGATAACACTTTTGTCTCTTGCTCTGTTTCTAGAAATATTATCTGATTTATTCCATACAGATGATTTTCTTTTTTTCTGTTTTTTTAAAGATTTATTTATTATTTATGCATACAAGCACTGGGGTACAGGTCAGAGGTGGCGGGGGTGAGAGGATTCACCACAGAGAGCGGGGAGCAGAACAGGCAGATCAACGGAAGTACACTGCTGAGGGGAGCAGC
>JAGFMF010011939.1:174997-260985 GCA_019455555.1 Galemys pyrenaicus | reverse complement strand
ACTGAGGTGATGGTGCACGGGTGAAATGGTGGTGGGTACCCCCTGGGGACTACAAATGATGTCAAATATAACTAATAAAAAAAAATTAAAAAAAAAAGAGTTATATATAACAGATTTATAAAAATTACAAGACACACAAGAATACTAAGCATAGATACATACCTAGAAATAGGTAAAATATTACAATTATGACATCATTTTAATATTAAGAATTCTTCTGAACCTATGTAGAAATGAAACAATAATGTCTATATCAAATTATATTTTGTGGTCTTGATTATCATACTAAGTTTTAAGAAATATTTAAGTTTCTCACATATTGTATTTCTTCTTACTTATTAATTTTACCCAGTTGCCTGGGAGCTATGGCTAAGATATTAAGAAATAATGGGTCCCAAATACTGAATTATAGAATTGGGGAGACAACCCATCTGTGACTTAACTCCCTGGGAACTTCAAAATTATGTACTATTGTGATATTGGGAATTTTGCAAATACCTTTGCTTGGATAGAAGAACTGGGCGGTCTGTTTTTTTATCGATTATTTTATGTGTTAAATATAAAATATCAATAGTAAAATATAAATATGAACTCATTCATATACATTATATTAAAATATTCATTTCATATCCATCAAAAGTCTATGACTCAAGATCCTCTTGTATTATATTATTTTGAAAAAATACTTGGACTTGCATATCATAAAAACCTAATCATCTGCTCCCACACTTGAAGGGTACTCCCATTCTTGAACGGTGCTCCTATTGACTTTTATATGCTTCTTATCCATCTTAGTACATTTTATTTTGACTACTTGGGTTTTCCTTCATCTTGGTCATGAACTCCTAAAATTCAAAGACTATTTATTATTCCTCTTTGGATCACCAGCCACAACCATACAATGCTGTAAGAACACAAAGGTAAGAGTTAAGTGGAACTTCATTGTTGAACTCATTTAACTTCCTTCACATTTCAGTAAGTCCTAAGTTTAGGCTGTATCAAAGGAGCTCTGCTATTGCAGGTGTTGCAATCCCTATTTAAAGATCTGACCTGTGACATATTTCCATCCATCCTATAAGATTCTCAATCACTGACATTTTCTCCCATGTAGACCATTTATTCTCTCTGCTGCCTCACTCCTCACTTACTTTTCCCCCAGGGAAGTGAAATGATTGTTGTGTTATTTTGAGTTGGGTACAGAGAACCAGGTATCTCAGTTACTCCATTCTGTGAAGCTTCTTCCTTGCAGAGAGCAGGTCCTCTGATGTGGTCCCAACCAAAAGAGGCTTAGAAGTCAAAGCTCTGTCTAATTGGGAGACACCTGGGGTTCTCAGCATGACTGTGTCTGGGTGGTTGTCTAATTCTACAGTTCACTATTAGAAGTCCATAATTGCCTCATCCCCAGGCAGTATTAAATGTGCTGTTTTGATCTTTTGTTATACTCTTTAATGCTTTAGGTATTTTAGGGAAAGTCCCAAGGAGGGGAGACCTGCAGTTTGGGGTAGCTAAGTTCAAATCTCTGGTGAAGTATTAGTAACTTGTCTATTGATCAAGGAACTTTGAGACTTACAAGGAGAATTTTTTGGATGAAAGTGCTATGATATGATTTGAGACTCTGGTGCTGCCAGGGAAGGGGCTCTAAGGTTTAATGGTACTGAATTAAGAGAGTCAAGGAATTGTTATTAGAGTTTGTGTGTGTGTGTGTGTGTGTGTTGCACCTGGAAGTTTTATAGTGCTATCGATGTGACTGTTTTCGCAGTTGCATGGATGTTTTGACTACCACTGCTTACATGTTAAACTTTAAACAAGTTAATCACATGCAAATTTGAGATTGGCAGCTCTATACAGTTATGGCATTTTTTATATGAGTCATTGTTCATTTCGCAAAGAGAGGACACCACTAGAATAGAGTAAAATGTAAACAAGTTCAGTAAATGGCTTACGACCTATGTCGTAGACTATTGTAGAATGAAATTAAATTGGACAGCATAGCTTGAAGTATTTTGTAAGTGGGTGAGATTGGAGTAGACATTCCAGATACACATTGGACAAATGAACAAATGAGCAAACAAACTATTGCTTCCTTTTTATAGCTACAGGACAAGAAGTATCAAGATACAGACTGCCTAAGTCACAGAGCATTGCTGACCTGCTTTATTCAAATTGCTAAACTTCCAAAGTACAAACAACATGCAAACCAACATTACCTCAATTTAAAAAAATGAAAATTGAAAACAAATTACTTAGAAATCTATGCCTGTGACTTCTGAATTCTAAGCTGAGTGAATAAGATGTGAAGTAATCTTGGATTTCTGTAGTTTATTCATACACTCGATTCATCCTTTTGACATGACCTGTCATTATTCGCCTTATATTGACTCATATGGGATTCATGAAGTTTAAAGGTCCAAATGAAGCTAGTTTGAAGAGAACATGCAGGGATGTTGGATTCCTCTTATGACTATGGACATAACTTTCAAATATATGAATTGAAAATTCAATTCAGGGTATCCTTGAGGATCATTCTTAAACTATAACTAAAATTGAGATATGCACAAATCTTTGTAGACACAAAACTTGAGATTAGACAAAGATCTCAAATGGAAAACACAAGTTTAGAATTTTGCCTATATAGGAAATGAAATGCAATTCTTTTAAGGTTCAGTGACTAAAGTTGCCACCATATAAAATTTCAGAACTTTTAAAGAAGAAAGAAATGATTCTAAGGAACTCTGAGTGCTAGCCTTCAACTCTACCTACATACATTACACACTCACAGATATAAAGATGGATTCTGATTAAGCAGTATTAAATGACAGCATAATAACAACTCTAAAATCATTGAGCATTTGATCCTGATAATAGAATATGGGATAGCAAAATCCTGTTAACACTTGACTCTAACCTTTGGAGAGTCAAATCCAGTGCATGTTGAGTCCATTCTATCATAACCTTGAATATTTTTATCAGTATACGTTTTCTTAATAGTGAGTATAACAATCTCACCATTGGACTAATGTTACTTGTGCAGCTATAAATGAACCACTTTCCTGTCAGTTAGAGATAACTTAGGCAGCTTCACACACACAAAATAAAACAAAACAAAAACAAAAACAAATCTACTTAAATATTGATAATCTTTCTAAAAGACAAATAATTTATTCATTAGTTAGATAGGTTGAATTTATATTTTTAAAACTCCAATATAGAAAAGACTTTGTCTTTATACTTAAATTTATCAGGATTCAAAATCTCAAGAGAATTTAATTTGTGCTCTAATTTCTACATAAGCATAGGTAATTAGTACAAATAATTTTGTAATTTCAACTATTTTAAAATTCAAATATTTTTATTTCAAAAATATTTTGGTACAGAGTATTGGAATATCTTTGTGATTTCATTTGAGCTCATTGATGGACTTCTGATAGGCTATATTGAAAACTAACTAAAAGAAATTTAGAATGGAAGTAAAAGAAGGAATCCATTTCAGCACTGGACAAGAAGTGACCGTGCAGCTAAACATTATCAATAACCTATTTCTGACCCTTCTGTTTGCCAAGAGCATTTATAAAAGAGCAGTGCTTGTTCTGTGTAACTTCCTTTTTCAATAGACTGAATCATCTTTGAAGATAGCCTTCATGGTTGAGCACAGTGGGTTGAAAAATGAAAGCTAGGGCCTTAAGAGGGAGTACTTATTCTTCATTTCTCAAAACTATTTCCAAGTAAAGGGAGATCCTTTAATCAAAGACATTTGGACTCTGTTCATTCTGGATCTGACCTACCTTATTAGTGAGGATAATACAAGTTTCACAGCAAATACAGCTCAGCTCTTCCCTTTTGGGGGATTTGACTTTCTGCAGAGAACATGTGCATTGGGTTGCTCATGGACTTACATTAAGCTTAGCAGTTAAAGGACCTTATCTTTGGAGAAAGCTTTCAGTAGGCTAGTATTGCTTGTGATTAGGTGGGTAAGTCTATAACTCTTACAATAAGCATAAGCAAGCTCATTATTTTTTTGTTCTCCTACATACTTCAACTATGCTCTAAAAAAGCATTATTCAAAATGAGCTCCATTGCATTTTACTTTCTACCAGACTCCTGACTATCTTTAATTATTTCATAATTTGGTGGGGAAACCAGGGTCCATTGTTTATTATCTATTAAAATATCAACACTCTCTAGGGAATCAACATCAGTTTAATTGGTCCTATGTTAGTTTTTGACAATTTGGTGGTAGGGGTTAAAGGTTGAAAAATACATGTAATAGACTCTAGAACATTATTCTAAAGTGTATTATTTCTGACTGTGTCTAAAATAACATTTCAAGTACAAAGCCATTGAAAATTTGAAATTTGCCTCTATTATAAAAAAATTCATGTGAAGACTCAACCAACTGGGTCAAAAATAATACCCAATTAATTTTAATTTTAGAGAACTTTCATAGATAGTACTTCCCCAAAAGCAGTTAAAGGACCTTATCTATTCCTTCCGAATGTGCTGATTTTAATAAAATGACTGTGACTCTGGCCTAGTAATAGTTTGTAACAAATTTGAAGAAAGCATAGAGCCACTGACAGCTCCAAGATTCATAGTATCAGTCAAGAAGAAAATTGTCAACTTGCTGATGAAGATATTTCCGCACAGAGTTTCAGCGTATGTCAAGCTAGCATTAAGGTTATCATGTAAATATGAACTGATTTTTTGAACCTCATAACCCTTTATGTTAGTTTCATTTATCAAAACAATTCTGCTTCCTAGATTTCAACTGAAATAGTAGTGTTTAATTCATTGTATCTCTTAAGAGAGAAGAAAAAAAAAAAAACTTGAGGGGATAGAAGGTATCAAAAATCCTGAAAGCATGTAAGATTAGAATTCTAAACAGATATTGAAATGCAATGACAAAATATTTCACTATATTTTGCCACTTCCCAAGTGAACGATTCTCAATGTGATACAGGTTATATAATTCCTTGAATGCAAAAGTTGATAGCTACTACTCTTTATATTTTTCTTACTGAAAAGACATTGCATTTCATATTTATTTTTAAAGGGCAAAAATGCAGTTTAAATATTCATTGAAGTCAGAAACAAAAATCCAACATATAAATTCTATTTCGTGAAATATATCGTTTTCAGCTTCAATGTGACAAGCCTTTGGTGATTTGTTTGAGTTTCACTTGAATAATTGATCTCTAGACTTAAAGAAGAAAAATTCCTAAATGCATGTTGATTGATGTTCTTTTTGGATATACATTTCTACAAACAAAAATTGATTCTATTTAAGTCTATAATTACAAGGATCATAGATATGTGTATCACTAAAAATGAATTGTGGCAGGAGAATCTTTAGTTTTATATGCTGCCTTTTTATTTGAGTCATTTTGTGAGGAAAATTAGTAATAATTAGGAAATATTTTCATTTCATATTCCCCCTGCACTGTGAGAAATAATTTTAACATCTGCCTGGATTTCTTCATCTATCATGATGATGCCACTTTTATGTGAAAAAGAATAAATATTCACAGGTTCCATATAAATTCTCTATAAAAATTACTACCTGGTACTTAAACATTCATGTCAAAACAAAGATTCAAAGAAAAAAATAACAAAGAAGCAAAATGGACTCAATAAAATCTCATATTAAGCAACAAAATTTTGACATTATTATTAGTAAAAGAAAAATTAGAATCACTGAACTAAGATGTCAAATTGGTAACATTAGTTATTACTGATTCACTCATCAGAGTTGCGCATTAGCATGAAAAATAAGTCTTTATAACAGTTTTCCTTAGGTTAGAAGTGTGTAATGAATGAAATAAGAAAGCATATAAAAGATGTCAGTGTTTCAAAACAAAGTACTAAACAAAATAATAAAAGGATTACAACCAACTTGACTTCTATGCTAATTAGGATGGTTTGTTTAATTCTAACTAGCAAATGAAGTTAGAATTAAAGTATGTTGAATCACTGAACAAAGTGGAAATAGTCAAAGGAAATATTAGTTAGCTACACAACCTAGACAGCTCAAATTTAATCTTCTTGAAAATATTGCAACACAAACTAAGATCTGCATTAAGCAGCATCTTTAATAAATTAATTTTGTACAATAAAGTTACCATGGAAATCTAGACCCAAAGTTTTATTGGTTTGTCAAGTGACAGATTTGAATTTTAAATTATGGAATTTAAACAGAAATCAGTTCATGCACCTACTCACTTTAGAGATGAGAGTCAAGAGAACCAATGTGAGCCAACCCAGTCTAGAAAACCCTATGTATATCACAAGAGATACACAAATAATACAAAATACTTAAAATATAATCATAAATTTTTCTTTGCTTCCTAATATCATACTTAAGAGAAAATTCTACCCAGAGAAGACATCCATCAATTAACTTTGGGCTTCAGATGACACTAACTTCCACTTTTCACCTTGATTTAATAGTTTTTCTTGTATGAATATGCTCTTTTCCAGAGATTTTAATAATTCACTTTCTTCAAAATTTGTATAGGTAAATATTAGAAAGACAATATACAACACTAATTATTTTAATGTCTATCTTAATTTTACACACACTAGAGTTAACATTTGCAGTTTCCTTTCAACATTTCCTTAATTGTTCAATATTTCAGTATTTTTTTTTAACCTCTGGTGATTTTTCTCTTCAACTCTAAAGTATCATAACTCTTGACAGGATTTATTAATGAGATTTGTGGGGAAACTTCTACATTCATTTTCCCCTACACAGTGCTTCTGAAAAATTCAGATTTAATAACAATGTACACTTGTTGCAAACCTAGCCCTAAAAATTGCTACAATTTTATTGCTGTTATTTTTTTTTTTTGGGAGGGGTGGGGTTGGGGGGTGGGCCTCATTAACCCACCTCATTTGGTCATTTCTTTTTCACTTCTCTCTTTTTCAGTTTTACAGATCATCCCCACAAAATTAGTAAAATATCCTAAAATATAGACTTCCTACGAAATATTTGCTAAGTCAAAGTAGGTAAAATGATAAAACAATTAATATATTTGAAAAAATATTGAGCAATCCTAAACCCCAAAAATAATGTACAAAGTAATACATAAAACCTAAAATGATAGCAATATATTGTAAAAACAGAGCTGATATTGTACAAGTCTGTAAAGAGTTGTGTAATATAGGCATGCATACAGCTTATAATGTACTCACAGTGTAGTTTCACTTTGGAGAATTGGGCAGACAGGAAACATCCTGGAAGACTGAGGCATGGTAATGATGGGTTGTTAAACTAAGTTGCTGGAGATTGGGGTGGTTGGGGTACAGGAGACTAGGGTGGGGGAGAGAGGAAGAGGGTCATCCATTACTCATGGTGGTCTGCATCCATCAGTCCACTGTTTCTGCCCACTTGGATGTCAAAATCTGAGGTTCCTCATCTGCTGTAGCTCATGTGGCAGGCTTTACATATGACCGTATTCTTGATTTCTTCGTCTCACACATTTTTCTCATGCAATTCTCTGTAGGCACTCAAACATCTGCAAACCTGCCCTAAACCCACAAGCCCTTTCCAAATTAAAGTCAGACTTTTCCTCAGCCATCGCAGCATTGTTAGTCCCCGCGAAAATATCGTGCAAGTGCTTCAGGTTCAGGTTCTCAGTGACTTCATTTGTGTAGGTTTCCATTTGTGTCCTTTCCTTTTGCATTTACATCAAACCTTCATCCGTCAGGTCTTGGCATCCCAACACTTCAGCATCATCTTCATCAACTTTCAGTTGACACTGAGATACTGAGTGTAGTTGCTGGGAAAGGAAAGGAGCTTGGAGGTGCCACTCTCACTGCACAGCATGCAAAAGAAATGTTGAGCGCTATTTTTATTTTTATGATGAAAGGTTCACGTTAGATATCTCTCCATTACTGAAAGTGTGTGCTAATAGGTCCTTTGTGAGAGTGAAGGGATGTAGCATGCATTTCAAGAAGCAGGAGATGCCTGCTTTATTAACTAAATAATTGGCATTTTCTTGGAATAAAGGAGACATTGAAATCTGGCTTCAAGTCACCATATCTTTACACATTTGGTATTTGCTTTGCCGCCTCAGTCTCCCTATTTTCCTCCAGTTTCACAAACATGTGGCTTTCATCTCCTTTATTTGATTTTTAAGTTTTGTTGTTTTCTTTTGTGCTTTTCTGTCTGCACCGTTCCTCTAATTAGCTTTCATTCCAGTGATCCTAAAGTGGTTAAACTCTATTCACCAAACTTGTTATCTTAAGTCAATCTCACTAAAGGTATATTAACACTTGACTTGAACTATACCTTGGTAAAGTAAAATTCTTATCCTCCTTCCTCACAGATATACCAGTCGTAAAATTCATTAACACTCACATTTTTTGTATTCAATACCATGTCAAAGAATAACAATGTACATAAAATTTCACATCTTGCTTTAAAAATTCCCTCATGAATTTACTTTTTACTAGTCAATACTGTAGAAATAAAATAATTTTTGAGGTATTACCTTTCTAAATTGAGATGGGGAGGGGCAGTAAGAGCAGGGACATAACCAAATCACTTTCATTCATGCTTCCAATTTACCAACTAGATTTAAAGAAAACTGGCAGTTTAACAATATTTTTCCAATTCATTTGTTCCTGAATGACTTTAGAGAAATTTATAACACATCTTTTGACTCTGTCATTCCATAAGGGCACATTTTCAAGCATGGCTGCCTTTTTCAACTTGAAATATATTTACCCATAGCTTTAGCCTATGGCTTCATAAATTTTCAATTGTTCCAACGTGATATCAAATTTAATCTTTAAGTTTAAAGGTAGTCTTTATGGACTATTTAATCAGATTTTCATTAGATTATTCCTAGAAACAAATATCTCTTCTATGTTTCAAAATAGTATTGGTGATTTTTCTTCACGTTTTAATAAAGCCCCAAGAGTTCTGATTTCATGTAGTCAGTTATTCTGATTCACACAGAAGATTCAATCTGTATAGAAGATTCTATTTCTCGTATTAAAGGACATATTTGAAATCCTTAAATGAGCACATTCCATAATTTTAAATGGATCACTCTTACTTTCAGTAATTAGGCAATTTTAGTTAGGTAAGAGATTTTAGGATTTATACTTAATAAATTTATCCTGAATTTTTCACAAAATCTTATTAATCTTCAAACACTTTAAGGCAGTTCTTAATTGTTTTTTTAACTTTAAATTCTCATGATTCCCTGTGAAAATATAAAATTGCTGCTTTAATTGACAAGTAGCTGATAACATTGTAGGTTTCTGTCTCTTACTGACAGTTATGTATTTTCACAATGGTTATATGATATTTTCAGTTTCCATTTTACTTTTGGTATTTTTTTTTTCAAATTTCCTCATGTCACAGATGTATAATCTGAAAGAATAAAAATGATTTTTGTAAGTTAAACTGTAATCAGTATAACTAACAGAATCACATATTCTGCAAAGTCACCATTAAGAAGTACTATTATCGGGATCTCCCTAGTGGCATAGGGGTTAAATCTCAGCACTATCACCTCTTCAGCCTAAATTTGATTCTGGCCAGGGAGCTGACCCACATGGAACAGCATACCTCTCCTGTCTTGCCTGCTGCTCCCCTCAGCAGTGATTTTCAGTAGATCTGCCTGTTCTGCTCCCTACTCTCTCTGGTGAATCCTCTGACCCCTGCACCTCTGGCTTGCACTCAAGTTCTTGTATGCATAAATAAATAAAAATTCTTTAAAAATTCAATAAATAAAAAAACATATTTCATTCATTTACTTTCAACTTATTTATTTTTTTACATTAATGTGTCTTATGCAACCTATTTTAGCATATTGCTTTTTTAAAATCCACTTTGCGATTTAATTGGATTTTTGAAAAATCACATTTAATGTATTAGTAGATTAAGATTTATACTTACAATTTTATTTAATTTCATTTCCCATATTTTGTATACCTTTGTTTTATTTTCTTATTTTAGATTGTGTGTATTTTTTTAGTATTCTGTTGTTACCATGGGCTTTTACTTTTATGCTTGACTGCCATAGAGATTGCAACATATGCATGTAAATTTTTAGTCTACCAAGGGTTCATATTATATTACCTTACTTAAAATACTGACTCCCAAGACATAAAGGTTATTTTAATTTCCTCCATTCTTACTGTTATATTTATTGTAATTACACATCAACATGCACTTTTACAATTTTTATGTTAGACATTCTTAGATATTTTAAAAATGTATGTAGTAAAATGTGTCTTAGCTTTACTTAGCTTTTCACTTTTTCTGTTGTTCTCCCTTCATTCTTGAAGATAAAAGACTCCTTCTGGTATCATTTACCTTTATCTTGATGGATTACTATTACCATTGCCAATAGAGGAGGTATTGCAGAAATAAATTTGCTTTGCCAGAGAATATCTCTCTTTCCATTTTACATCTAAAAGATATTTTCAATAAACATAGAGTTCTAGATGGACAGGCAGTTATTTTATTTAAACATTTTAAAGATAAGATGCCGTACACTGTTTTCTAGTCAGGATGACTTCTGAGATACTCACAATCATTGTGATTTTTCAGTTCTATTTAGCTGTTTTTTCTGTAGTTTTCAGCAGTTGGTCATGATGTGTTTAAGTATGTTTTCCTTTGAGTTTATTCTGTTTGAGATTCTGATCTTCTGGAATCTATACATTATGCCATTTACCATACTTATAAAGTTTTCAGCTATCATTTAAAATCTGTGTGTGTGTGTTTGCCATATGTGTATTTCTATATCTCTATAAATAAGTCTGAAATAACAAAGAATGAGTATAAATAAAATATAAACTATATGTATATATATTTTATACACACATTTTCTCCAATCTCAATTTTAGCACTCTAATTACATGTGCATGTGTGTATGCATGTATGCATGTATATATAGATTATAGTTCTCCAAGAGTGTCTTAAAATGTGTTATTTACTTCCAATTTCTTTTTTCTCTGTTCTTCAAATTGCCAGGAAAAAAAATCTGCTGGCCAGTTTAAGTTAACTAAATCTTCTGTCATTTATATTTTCTTCAACCCAGCGAGGAATTTTTTTTAATGGTATACTGTATTATTTTTATTTTCCATTTGACTTCTTTTTTTTATATATGGATTTTTTTATTAATATAAAATATTTTAAAATTTGCATATACTTGCCATTAATTGTAATCCCCATGTATTCCCCATCACTATCTCACCAGTGCACCATCACCTCAGTCCCTCGTGCTCCCTTCTTCCCTCAACCCTCCCTCTCCCCTCCCCACCAGGTGTCCCCAGTCTGTCCTTGTCTCCTCATTTTTGGTTTCTGTGTCTTTATTGCTATTATTTGACTTCTTTTATAGTTTCTTTTTCAGTGGTAAGAATTCCCATTATTTTTCTTTTGCCTTAATTTCTGGTTGTTTGCCTTTCTGCTCTAAGTCTTTTTATGTTGTTTTTGATCTGCAGACTCATGCATCTTTCAGAGGTTGGTCTGATACTTACATGGCTACTTCAAATGTCAACTGTCAAAGACTTCATTATGCCATTTGTCCCATGTGGCGCAGTGTAGATATTAGGCTAACACATGTGTGTTTATTCACTGAATTCCCTCTGGGGTTATACTATACTCAGTGGCTGCAGAATATCTTTTCTCTGGCTCCTCTGAACTGAACATTAGAATTTCTATTGTTTTATGCTCTCCATGGCACTGCACTTCTCTGCAATTAGGTCCCACCCTTCGGGGAAAGCCAGCAGGAGAGAAACAATAACAAGCTTGACAATGCAAAATTTAATCCTGTGTGATTTTTCACCCCTCCACACTTTTGTGTAAAGTTTCCAGGCTGATTTTTTTCATGGATTTATGTAGCGATTTAGGTGTCATCCATGGAAAGTATGGTTTTTGTGGGGCGTGAACCATGATAACATACCATAACAAAATTAGAACCAATTTTCATATTTTGTCCTAAGTATAAAATATTAGAAATTATTTTTAAAAACCACTGGAGGTTGTTTTGTCACAAGTCTTCAATTTACAAATAAAGGCGTGTAAGACTGAAGTAAATATAGTTATTAGTCTAACTAACATTATTTAAATGGTGATATAATTTATGTTCTCAAAGTACAATATAAAAAACACTTCTGAAAATTGAGGTGCCAATAACTAAAGTGGTTAAAATTGTGAAGAATTTAGTGTTTGTATTCTAAAATAATTTCCTTTAAAATTTGCAGTAATATGACCATTTTATGAAATTACGGTGTTATTAGCCAAGGTAAATTTTGTTTATTCTATGGTGGTGAGTATATTTTGCTCTAAATTTTGCTAACTTATGAGACATTAAATTCTTGGAAATCGCCGTGCATTCCATGTTTAGTAGGCAAGGACACTTGTGCTCAAGAATAAAGAGAAGTGTTAAGGGTGAAAGTATCAGAGAAATTCTGATGTGCCTATGTCCCCTCTGATGCTGGAAGGCCATTGAACTTCCAGTGAAAGCCAGAGGAGAGAAGAATTGAAGTAACTTTTGAGAACCTTCACAGTCATTTTGTTGTGAGGTGACAAACCCTAGCACTGTGGAGAGGGGGAGCTAATTTCCTGTTGTTTTCTGGCTTTAATCCAGTCAGTCCACCTCTGCCTCCTAGCACATTGCAAACCTTGAGGCAGAGGACCCTAGGGATTTATTCTCACAATCCAGTGGAACTCCCGCAATAAATATATGGAAAACAAACATCAAAAGTAGGACTGTGGAACCGAAAAGGCAAGCCCAGTGTGATGAGCTCCTGCCGACTGCACAGAACACTGGTTTATTATAACATGAAAAATTGATTTTAGGAAATGTCAGAAATCACCAAGTTTAGAACTGGAACTTTGAAGGCAATATATTAGAGATTCTGAATAAATATTTGATATCAAGCTACTTCACAGTTACTTAAACTCATCTTCCCTGAATGGTGACCTCGGGATTAATGAATACAACACGCTCTAAACTTACCAAAATTAAGCATCTTATCTACTGTTCTCCTCTTACTAGATCTCTGTGTTCATTAAGAGACAGTTTTGCTATTATATTTTAACTCCAAATCCCCTTTATCCCTATGAACAGTCTCTATAGCAGTGATCTGTTTCCCCCCACCCCCAACTGATACAATGTTGTCTCAGCTCTTAAAGGTATATAAATGATAGCACCCTGGAATATTCCTTTTCCCTACCTTTACATTTTTTCTAAAAATACTATTTTCAGTTGCTCCTTTTGTTTTCTGTAGTATTATTGCTTTTTTTTTCCCCCTGAAATGATTGAAATTCCTTACCTGTCTCTATATTTAAGAATTATGCATGAAAATATTGTTTGGGATCATGGTTCATGTTAATGTGCTTTACCAGCCATGAATTTGATTAAAGGATGACCTGGAAAGGCTGATGTATTTAGAAAAACAAATAAAAGTATCTTTAGGGCCTTTCTCTGGGAAGTTTATTTCTCCCAGTGAGTAAACTGCCATCTGCCAAAAGGATACTAATTAACCTGGCATGTTTGTTTGGGGAGTCTTTGGATTTTAGTGAGAGAAGAGGCTAGACACTTATTTTATTAATGACAGCAAACATTTACTGAACACTTATTTCATGCTAGCAGCTATTTAGAGAGCTATGCCTTATTTTATCATTTGTTTCTCACATAAGTCCATATGTTAGGCACAAGAATTATATAGACTACAAATGATAAATCTGATCCAGATAGATTAAATATCTGAAATACCAAGACCGAGTTAATTTTTCTATAGGACGGTTGCACTTTACATTTCTTTCTGTGTGACCAGAGACTATCAACTTCTACTCCAAGGGTTGGACAGATTTACTTAGATTTTTGTTAGTTCACTGCCTTCTTGATCATGACATTACTTCTTATAAAAGGAACCTTGCTGCAACTGCTCAGATCATTTTTTAAAAAGATTTACTTATTTATTTATGCATTAAATAACTGTGGTGTAGACCATAGATGTGGTAGGTGGAATGCAACATTCACCAAACACAGAGTAGGGAGCAGAACAGACAGATCTACTGAAATACACTGCTGAGGGGCGGGGTGGGGGGGCAGGGGATGAGACAGGAGAGGTCTGCTGTGCATTGTGGGTCAGCTCCCTCGCCAGGATCCAACTCAGGCTGCAGAGGTACTAGCACTGATACTTAACCCTTAGGCTACCAGGGAGGCCCCAGATCATTTTTTTTTAATAGGAAAAGGAATACATAGCATATCTTGCTTTGGTCTGAGTACAAGCACTATGTCTCCAAAACCATGACACATGTTTTGGATATTCATGTGATGCTATTATCATACTGTGTTAATGAGAGAGCTATGTGATCATTAGTCTGATAGCAGCTAGTGCTTTGCTGCCTTTACATTCAGTTATTACACATTTCCCTATCTAGAAACTGTATTCATCCTTCAACAAAAAATTATCATGGCAATCTTAGTCTTTACATATGGAGAAAAAAAATAGAAATGACCTGTGGTACTGAATTAAAAATAAATAAATATTTTGTTAATCAAGGCTAGATTCATGAGAAGGAAAATTTATCATATTTATTTCACAAAGATGATTAAATTACTAAATAAGGGAACAGACTGTTGAGATTGTATATATTGCAAACATTAATTAATTGTGATTCATGAAGTTTGTGAAACACTACGATAATGAGAACGCACTGGACCCTGGTAATACAACAAATGCTTTTGAGAACAAAAGAATGTGGTGAAAGAGAACAAAACAAGGAGACAGAGTTGTTAAAATACATCATTTTGAATAATGTAATAGTTCTAAAATAGTGACAGCTTCCAAATTGTCTTTCATCTTTCCATTATTGACTTTTAGGTCTTATCTTTCTTAGCATTATAAATAGTGAGTTTTTTCTTTGCTTTTGGTATGATTTTTGACATATGCTAATCTACCAGTTTCATTGTTGGCTTATGGGTAGGAATTCATCATGAACTGACATTCTTGAGTGCAAGTATATTTTTAATGCTATATTCACTAGCCCATCACTTAAAACTTCCTTTGAACTACTCTGTTTTCTTCTCTATTATTTAAAATTGAGTGCTTAGGGGCCTCCCTGGTGGCACAGGGGATAAAGTCTTAGTACTTTCAAGCCATCACCAGCCACTGCAGTTTGAGTTCAATCCCCAGTCTGGGAGCTGACCCACGTGGCGTAGCGGACCTCTCTGTCTTGCCCACTGCTCACCTCAGCAGTGCGTTTCAGTGGATCTGCCTGTTTTGCTCCCGACTCTGTCTCTGGTGGACCCTCTCACCACCCCCATCTCCCCCGCAATCCCATACCTCTGGCCCATACTCCGATTCTTGTGTGCATAAATAAATAAAAATAAATCTTTAAAAAAGAATGCTCAAATCTTATGAACTTGGATTAAAATAACTTGCATAGACTCCATTTAAAAAATTTCTATAAAATATTTTTGGATTTCAGAGAAAGTTTTATTGAAACATTTAGTAGTTTTACATCTGTCTTGTCAAGTTCTTAGTCATGGTTTTCTAGGTTTGCTATACATTGATGCCTCTAAGACATTTGTTGCTTAAGAGAGCAAAATTTTGAATTTAAGGATGTTCTACAAAATGCCATAACAATATGAACTTGTATCAGAGGAACTGTTAAATATATAAAATATACAAGACATGCATAAAAATCAAATGGACAAATATATTTATGGATGCACACTTTAAGGTTGTGGGGAAGAGGTTATTCCCCTCCCCCCTTTAAAAAACCACATAAACTAAGCTACAATAGGATAAATGACATTAACTTCAATTTACTGTGTCTTTTACACAGAAATTATAATCCATTTATAATTCATGCACAAGGCCTACAAATGTTTCTTCAGATAATTCATTGATTTTTCTCAACTTCTTTGACAACACTATAGTACAATCCAGATATTTTATAGAGTTCAGTAATTATCTCCAATTTTCCACTTAAACTACAATTATTTCACTGACCATGACCCTGAGGAACAATATCCAAACTTATCATGCCAAACTCAAAACTATAGTGTTTACCTTTAGCCTGCTATCTTAATTATTTATTAATTATTAAAAACTCTTTCCTTTATATAAGTATGTCTTCTACACCCTGATATTTATTCTGTTTTTCTTTTACTCAGTCTTTTTTGCTCTATCAAAAAACTATCTTGCACAGACATTTGAATAGCTGACCCTTTCTCATTTTTTCCCTCAGCTTAAGTGTCATTTCTTCAGAGACCACTGTTCACCAAACTTCTATTCACTTTGAATCATTTTCCATAGGAATTATTATACTCTGAGATAATACTGTTCTTAATTTTTGTCTCTTAGAACTAGAACATTAGTTTCATTAAGATCCTGTTTTAGGGCCTCCCTGGTGGCGCAGTGGGTTAAGCAATGCACTATGAAGCAAACCGCAGCCAATGCAGCATGAGTTCGATTCCTGCTGCCGGCCAGGGAGGGGACCCACATGGTGTAGCAGACCTCTCCTGCCTCACCCGCTGATGCCCTTGGCAGTATGTTTCAGTAAGTCTGCCTGTTCTGCTCCCCACTCTGTTTGGTGAATCTTCTCATCTCCTGCGACTCTGGCCTGTACCCCAGTGCTTGTATGCATAAAAAAATAAATCTTAACAAAAAGGATCCTGTCTTAATATAGCATAAGTACTTATAAAGACCAAGGTAGAATTTAAGCCTATTCATAAAGAAATTAATAAGACTTGACTATGTTCCAACAAGAAATTTAGAAGAAAAAACATATTCTTTTCTTGTCCTCTTGTAATTTATAAGACAATATATATTCTTGTCCTTATAATAAGGACAATTTTCTTGGCCTTAAATAATTTAAAAATGATTTGTGACTGTACATAATTTCTTTTTCACATTTTTACCTTTTGGATATAATCTATTTAAAGGAATTAGGTACACTGTATTTGAACTATGAGCCTGGGTGTATTGGGTGTATGAGAAAATGGTGAGGCCAGTGACCACAGAAGTAAGAAGCAGCATGCTGTCCATGCAAATGGCAGGCACAGAATAAGGCAAAATTAATATGAGTTATTTGGAAAAGTCTATAGGAGTATTATTCAGAATCATACTTAACAGGTTTATGTAAAAGGAAAAAAGTTACATTAATTACAAGAAAACATAAATGTTACCACTAAGTCAAACACTTGTAATTTCTCATATTTAGTATTATATCAGAATAGGGAGATTTAGGATAGTGATCATCATGTTGGAACAGCCTTTATTTCTGCCAGTTTACTGACTGCTTGATTACCTGATGAAATATTCTCCAAGTAATCCCTAAATTTGTTTATAAAAGTCAATGCTAAAATTACAGAATTATAATGATAGAAGCAGGTAACATAAAGAAAAAAAATACTAAAGTTATTATTAATTTATTTTCTTAATATTTTAAATTATAATAAATGGAAAATATGGGTTGATGCATTTATATATACACATGTGTATATATACACATGTGTAGCTGTAATTTATAAATGTTGTCAAGTGTTTTGATCAAAACTGAGCATGTCACAGGGCCTTTTTTGTTTTGCTGCTTCATTGACAAAACGTACTAAAAACTGTAATAATACATAAAATGAGCAAAAAAACTATTTGTCACAAAGTTCTTTTTTGGGTAGAAATGATATTTTATTTTTGGAGTAATTTTCTTTTAGTGATAGATCTGAAACAAAAGCACTTTAGTGAACCCTTAATTATGACCATATAAGGAAAGTTTCTATCCATTGTGAATGGCTGCATGAAATAAAACAATCCAAGAACAGATGTTTAGGGCTAAGATGACTATTCTGCTTAGTAATATAAGCTGTGCCTTTGCAAATCATAATACTCATTAAAACTTGTTTGTTTTTTACATCTGTACTTAGACTAAATTACACTTTCTATGTAGAGTCCACTCCTATTAAATTGTGTTTATTGTTAGCAGGTCATGGTTTATGGAAGACGTAGGGTTTGATTATAAAGGATGGAAAAGTAGATTGGAGATAGAAAAATCCATATTTTCTGTTTATTGTTAGATGAAAGTATATATTGGTGAAGATCCACTTAGAAATTAAAGGCTGGTGAGGATTTCAAACTTAGGGAATTTAATTCAAGGAACTGATTAAATAGGTTGATGGAAGGGCTGACAATTCTAGTAGTCGTAATGCACCCCTGAAAAAGATGCCACAATTTCTAGAGCAGGAGGATGACAGGAAGGAGATCAGAAAACACATTTATTCTGAATTGAGCTTGAAACAGCGTACTGATGTGCTACAGAAGCGAGAGTCACAAGGGAAGGTCAGGCCAGTGGCAGTGAAATGACATGGTGTGACCTATTGTTGGAGGCAGAAAGACAAGAAGACAAAACCCTTGGTTTCTTTTTAGTTCTTTCCTTTTTCTTTCCATATTTCTTCCCTCATATCTCCCACAGTTGAGTCCCACTGACAACTTTATCAGGATGCAGAGAATAAGAGAGCTGGGAAAATAGAGTTTCTAAAAGAAAAGTAAAAATAAATTTGGAAGTAAACTAACAGCAACACAGAGGGTGTGTTCTATGCTTTCACAAAAACATCTGCAGAAGTTTCAACTTTGTCTTAGCTATTTCCTGAATCACCAAGAATTGCCTCCATATATAGGAGGAGATGAGTGAAGAAACAGGTCCTCCCTGAGGTTCATGTAATGATGACAGTGGCTATTTCCTTCCAGAATGAGCACACTACATTTTGGGATTGAGAATTGGTTTACAAGGAGTAAGAAATGTAAGAATATTAGGACTCTGTCCTAGAGAACTCATGTAAATAAGTAAAAGCTATAGGGACCTTTAAAAGAAGTTCATTTCTGATACCAGTATGTTTGTGGGCTCAAAAAGCTAGTTTAAATTACATTATTTGTTGATACAGCAATATGTTAATAGAATATCTGCACAATATTCTCAAAGCACTAAATACAAATCCAGGGGATTCCCCAGATAAAATAGCAAGTTATTATAGGTAGATATTTTATACTTGAAATTAAATTATAATCCATTCAGTGAGGTCTAGAAAAATGAATGAAGACTAACCATTTTTATGAGTGTATAGGTAAAACCAAAATCTCAGAGCATACATAGAAGCTTCTGAAACATGTTTCCATTTAAGAGATACATAAAAACAAATCTCACAGGCTTAATTAACATTGGGTGATTCCTCTTCTAATGTTTGATTGAGAAGACATTGCTGAATTCAGGGATATTTAAGGTCATCACAATTTGCTTTTTAAAGTTTATTTCAAAAAGCATTTTCCTTTTTCTCTGTATTAACCTTACCACAATTTATATACTCACTGGTTTCTAAATATACTTTGATTTTCACCCTCTTTATTCACCTCAATTTATCCACTCTAAAAATGTATTCACTTTTCAATGACATCTCCAACTTTGTCCATATTTTGAGCTTATGCATATATTTTCTTGTATAACACACTGTTTAGAATCTTCTGTTTTTCATCATTAGGTAATGTATCATAGCTAAACTAATAGACAAGATATTGTCTGCCTCTAAAGATGTCTGCCTTTAAAAGCTGGGCAATAACCATTCAAGTTAAGTTGATAACTGATGTGAGTTGTAGTGGATTTGTGCTCTCTCAGCTCAGCTAACTTGGATTACATTTTCCAAAAATCACTTTTGTGTGTATCTCAATTACAGTTGGTAACAGAAGAAATTTGTGCAGGATTTGAAAGATGGCAGTGAAACAGTAGCCGTTTTATTGGAAAACTGATGAAGAAGTCTGTTGCTACTATATTCCAGGTACACTGTCACTTATCTGCCAAATCACTTGGCAGGAGCTATACTGGGTATAGCACAGATCCTTAGCTCCTCGAAGCTTTCACATATTCCACTTCTGAGCTAGGCACGTGGGTTGCACTTATACAAGGTCACAGCTTTTTTCTCAGGTCACTCACGTAACGTTGTTGATTTATACGAATGGATGCTGAATAGTCCTTTGGTTTTGATGTGCCCTTGCTCTCCTTAACTCCACATATAGTCCTTACTGATGTACCTCCCACTTCAGATCCGTCATGAGGTACAGAGGCTAGAGCTCTCCACACAGTTTAGCACAGGTCCCTACAACCGCACAGTCTCATCACAACCATGTATTTTTAACTCTCTGTCACTCATATTTTTGTATCCATGGTCTCTGAAATGCTTCCAAGAAGCAGAACCTTCAGGAAACATTTTGCAAAATATTTTTCTGATATGATTGACTCTAGTGATATTAATGATACTTTTGCTGGTGATAGAGGGGCTTGGTAGCCCTTGGCAAGTTATGGAAAAAATTCATTTAAATCATCATTCTTAATTCCCTATAATTAAATAACTACAGAGGTCAAGATGCAAGGTAATAAAGAAGTATTAGATTTTTTTTAAGTGACAATAAGGATGTAACATAACTTAATGGATGAGAGACCCTAAGGGAGGTTGGCATAACAGCCTTTATATTGATTTGTACTTTGGTTATGCTCTTTTTGTCCCAGATTCCCTGGTCCCAAGCCCCTTTTCTGTGGTTCCTGTCAGAAGGTGTCTTAGACTTATGGCAAGTTTTTGGGCCTCAGCAGCCCTGATTTGGGCCAATTCTTTTGGTTGGGTATTTACCAATGAAGAGATGGGTAACTCTGGGTGTTTTATGGGGAACTACTAACTTTCTCTCTCTCTCTGTGCACTATTCTATTACAGTTCTCACTAAGATTATGCTTTGTCTTTATGTAGTAGATGGCAGAACCCCTATAGAGTGTGCAAATTTAGGGGCCCTGGGGTGCCCCTCAGTCTGTACACAAACACTGATTCTGTTGACCCTTTTGTTCAGGTAGTGGCAGTCTTTACTATTTTGAGGGTCCCTATCTTCCCATGCCTTAAAATGATTTGCTGATATTCTTAAAGGCTAATTCTGCTCTTCTCTTTCCTCTGGAACTAAATTAGCTTCAAATCTGAAGGTCCCAATTAGCAACTTATAAATAATAATAAGTAATAATATTATAATAAGTAAATAATAATATTATTAAATATAACATACATAAGTATCTTGGGAGTGTCAAAAGAATCTAAGATTTTTCTAGTTTGTATCACTGCTTTCTAATAATGAAAGAGGATAGAATAAAATAATATTGGTTCTAATTGTATTTATTGCTAGATATTCTGGATTTCTATATTGACTCTAGCTGTTGGGAGAGACTCTAAAAGATTTTTGTATGGTTGAAATATGGATCCATAGGTGACCTACAGTGAATAAAATGGAAATGATAGAACTAACTTGGTGTACTCTAAAAGAAGGTATCAAGACAGAGGGGGGTTTGATGATAGAGCAGATTTATCACAAGAAAACTGTTCATTTCCAAACTAGTTATGTGAGAGCATCTAGAGGTCATTTCCTTTATTATGCTGTAAGAAATACTGTTGTGAGGGAGTTTGGCATTGCTAAAAAACTCTGTGGTGGATTGGCTCTGGGATGCTTTTCTAGTCCAATGGATTCATATGACTCATTGGGGAAGATAGGCTCTTAGGGAGTCAGTGACCTGGTTGTTGTGCTTCATTACCAGAGATAAGATATATGTTGTTACCGCAATAGGTGGCAAAATAGACACAGCAATCAGCACAGTGTGACTAGTAGAACTGATTAACTTGGCTAGCTGATCTTTGAGGAAGTCTCCTGATATACTCCGAAATATTTATACAATAAAATTCTAGCTTTTATCCAGTGGTACCTTCAGCTAATTATCAGAGTGACTGAGCATTTAGCACTGTGACTATTGGGCAATGGACATAATTAAACTTTGGGGAAATAACTAGATACTGGTTCTCAACTTTCAGTAATTCCTAGAAACCCAAATGTAATGTGATCCATGAGTAAGAGTCTGATGGAGAACAGAGACTAAGTCTTGGCTCAGGCTTTTTGTACCAAAGCCCCAGTGTGCCATGAAGTATTGCCATGTGGTCTGAACTTTCTATTGTAAACTAAGTACTATCTAACTTATCAGTCAGAAAGTTGACAGTATATATGGTATATAAAATAATAGAGAATATAATTATATTTCAAACAAGTGACTCAGTTGTCTAAATTTTATTATTACCACATTGTTTCCCTTCTCTCATGTCATACCTCCATCTTCATCAGTAGTTCCATATGACCAACTGATTTAAAAAATGAAAGGTAGGCATAGTTTAAATATGGTTTTTGAAGTTATGCTGGCACCATCTGAAGTAGATGCTGCAGTACCATAGTTCCACACAGGGAAGCTTTGAAGGGCAGAGGTAAAAGAAAACTTTCCCTGTGGGCAAAATTTTGAGCTGTGAACTACATGACTTATTTTTTCTGGATGGGAGATTAATAAATATATAGATCTATGTTGATCAGGCAGCGGCATATTGTTTGGCTGGATGGTGGGTAACTTGGAAAGGACACAACTGGAAAATTTGAGAAAAGAATTCATACTGAAAATAGTATGGATAGACCTTTCCAGATTTATGTAGAATGTGAATCTATGTGTCCAACACAAATGTTAACCAAGGATCTAGCTCAGTGAAAAAGGATCTTAGTAATGAGGTGGATAAAAATTGCTCTCTTATGTAGATATCATTCAAAATTTTCCCCATTCTGTCCTTGCAGAATTGGCTCATGCACAAAGTGACTGTGACAGCAGGGACTAAGTTATGCATGGGCTCACTAAATAATACCTACTGCTGATTGTCTAACATGCCAACAACTAGTTGGCACTTGCTGTGTGCACACTCAGTGTTCACACTGAGCCTCCAATATGGTACCATTCTTCAAGGAATTTATCTAAGTACCTGTGGCAAGTTGCCTACATTAAGCACTTTCATCTAATAAGAGGTAGTTTTCATTTACCTTGCATATAGATTTACCCTTTCTGACTGTTTCTGACTAAATCATTGTTCATGGAGTTACAGAATGACTAATTCACCATTATGCTATTTTGCATTGCATTGCTTCTGACCAAGTGACTCGTTGCATGTAAGATGAAGTTTAATAATAAAAGTATGATTATGGAATTAATTGCTATAGTCAGTCTCACCCTGAAATATCTGTCCCAGTAGAAAGGCAAGTAGCTTTTGGAAATTCAGGTATACTGCAAGTAGGTGGCAACATCTTTCAGGAAGAAATAATGTAGTGTAATCCAGAAAATGGATATGCTTTAAATAAGTAGATAATATGGTGCTTTTTATGCCATAACTATTGGTTATAGGACCAAGACTCAAAGGAATAATATAGGATCATTTTCTCTCATCATTACCCCAAATGATTGACTAGCAAACCATAACTTTTGTTTCTTCGGATTCCTAAGTTTTACTTTCATTGCAAAAAATGTTTCTAGCTCTTGACATAGCAAGAGTCTATAAAACTGCATAGTGAGACTGCAGTATAGTATCTTTGGTCTCTTCATTCCAGTAACCCAAAAGACAGAGAAGTGAGTTACTGTATTAATATAGGATGAGTACCCTTACTTTCAAACAAAAATTAGGTTGCCACTACACAATGGAGAAAGGAGTAGCATATCAGGCATATAGCCATAACTTGTAATTGCAATAGCATGAGGCATCTGTCAGGATTCTTCCGCCTGTGATAGACTATTATAACTCAGGACAGCAAGTCTCATACTCATACTCATCAAAATGTGATTCATACTCATCAAAATAAAATTTTGGGCAATCCACAAAGTGAGGGATCATGAACTATCAAGTTGCTTTCTGATGGTAAAAGAAATTTGCATGGGATAGTGGAAGAAGCAGATATAAATACCAACAATGAAAAATAAAATGAGGTATGTAATAGTTACAATAGGTCTTTATTTTTACATGACTGCATTAGTGTATATGTTATGTAATTATTTCCTCCTTTAATTCTACTACCTTATTGACAAAAATAAAATATCTTAATGAGATGATTAATATTATATATTAGGATTTAAGGATACCAAAGTGTTTGTGACTCAGAGTGATATATAATAATTATGAGCTTTAAAAATATTTGTAAAATGTATTTTACTTTATAAATCTGAAACTGTAAAATATCCCCTCAAAGCAAAATATAAAAGTTAAGAAAAAATATTTTTCCACACATACCTTTTTATTTTTAGCCCTTAGAGAAATAAAGAAAATCTATATTGGAGTTTTAATGACAGCATAAACATGCAGCATTATTCTGGAAGTTGTACGGTCATTTTTAAACTCCTGTCTGTATAGGAAAATGCACTGCGATGTTTTCTCCGGACCAGCATGCCAAATCTGGCAATAGGACGATGTTATCTTTGAAGAGAGTCGACAGGACTCCAGAAGGAACATTTGGTGAAGAATCTGCCAACTGCCTTTATTACCTTCTGAAATACCTCTAAGTTACAGGTATTTCCAGTTTTGTTCTGCAGATAATTTGAGCCCCATCTGTGGTTGATGAATATTTTTTAGTATGCTATTACAAATTATGGCTTTAGGCAGAGTTACACCTTCTCCCTGCAAATTCACTACATAAAATATTGTGTTTCTTGATCATGGGGGTAGTTCCATAGTGTGAAATGCAGTGAGAGAAACAGGGCATTGTTTTCTGTTTTAATTTGTTGGCTGGTTTGTTTTCAAAGTATAAATTGTCAACAGGATCTATACTATTCTATAAGGAAGTCATAAGTATCTGTAAATAAATTTTAAGTCATAAAAACAATGCATGTTAAATATATAGTTGCTCAACTTGGTTTGAAATAACTATGATTTGATTGTTTTCATTGCGGGTAGTTTATTCAATCCTCTGTTTCTAATTAATTGTAATATGTTTTGGTTAAATTGTTCTTATGATTTAAGAAAAGTTGAAAATAGTTTGTAGTTTGATATTGTATTACCTTCCAGATGCATTCCTAAAATAGTTTAAGAACATGGACTGTTGTGTACTGAATCTCTTCTATACAGATGGCTTAGAGTCCTGGCAGGTCAATTATAGCAGAGGTCAGAATAAGGCAAACAACTATGTGTCCTGCATGGTACAGATGGAAAAGAAGGTCAAGTTAGATTATTAATAGAACACAGAAAAAAGTGTAGAGAACTGAACATTCACCTTAGTTAGCATCTGAAGCAAGTATAAAACAGTCCATAATATCAGAAGAATAGAAGTTTGAAGTTTTTCTCCCAGGTCCCTTGGTGATTTGGAAATACAGTCCAGCCATCCTGCGTTTAGACTTGTTCTCCCTGGCTTGTCTACTTGCTAAATCTATGACTTTAGAAAATGTTTTAATTGACTCTGATATAGTCATGTTTATTTTTCTCCCTTAACAGATCCTTAACATTTTAGGGACAAAGTTTAATGTTGATAATTTATCTCGGATAAGTTTTTGGATTTAATTTGCTAAATTGGAAGAATGATTTGCACCATATTAATATGGTGAGATGGATCTATGTAATTTCCTTTTCTTGTGGAATCTTTCACCAATTTTGGTATCAAGATTATATAAACTGCATAAATGAATATGATGGCTAGCACTTCTGTTCTCTGCAAAAGTTTGTGCAAGATAGGGATTAAGGATTATATGTTTCTTGGAATGTTTATAAAATTTAACATTGTTCATAGATATGCATGTATTTGAAATATTAATACAACATCTGCTATGGGTCTACTTAAATTTTTTTGCAGTCTTGAAATAATTTGGTCACTTATGATTATCTGGAAATGCATCCATTTTGTTTGTATATTCATATTTAGATTCCTGAATTCTTTCATACAATTTTCCTGACTTTTAAATCCTATTGTACATGTAGATTGATTTATTTTATTATTATAACAGCACTTATTCTCAGTGTTCAAAGAAATACATCTTGGTTCTATTTTGGAGGAAGATTATTTTAATCTCTGTTAAATGTATGCATATATATTACCTCTCTTATTTATTTGAATGCAACATTGGCTATTTTTTTACTTTCTACTTTCTCTTTTTGTATGAAAGGCTACAAATTATTCATGAGTAACAATCTTTCTGCTTATTGTAATTTTTTGCATGTAATGGTTTCACCATGAGCTAGTTCTAAATATATCTTGATAACCATTATAACTTAAAATTATGACTATATTTTCAGTTTTTTTAATGTGTGATTGTGTCTAATGATGTTTTTAACTATTTCCAATTTTATTGTTTTGTTAGCAGAGAATAAAACATTTATTCCTTGAGCCATTCTTTTTAGAGTATGTCAATATTTATCACTCAAGTCTATTTTAAATCATCATTAATCTTGCCATCTTGAACCATCATTTCCTTTCAAAGTTGTTTTAATACATATGTTGTTTTAAGTCCCTGTGTAATTGTTACCTATCTCTTTGGAAATTTTGAATTTATATAGTTAGATAAAAAAGCATTGTATTTCTTTTTGTGCATTACTTTCTTAATGCAATGATTTTCTTTTGAAATTATATTGTTATTACAGCTATCTTTGGTTAGTATTTATTTATATGCTATGATTCTCATCTGTTAAGGTAGATCGTAAAATGGAAAAATAGTAGCAAGGAATTGCCCATATATGAAGATATGCAACACTCAGTTGATGTAACTATAGAGTAAAATCAGAGGAAAGGGAATTTTAAAATGGGCTATTACAACAAATAAAAATATTTTTCCAAAATATTCAATTTGAAATTTCTAAAAGTTCTTTAAAAAGAGCAATTAATTAAAGCAAACAACATCATTATAAAACGGAAAGTTTTCTTCTTCATTATATGGCAAACAATATATGAGTACTTCACAATGGTATAGTCCATGGGACTTACAAGTGCAAGAATTAGAATTCAATGATGACCTTATTTTAAATATTAATTAAACCTCAAGATGTTTACCTAATAAAATGTGATTTTGATATAAAATAAATAACTAATGTAATTTATATTAGATATTTACACAAGTAGAAAATTGAATAATTTATGAATGTATATAACATTAAGAAACTGAGGGAAATTTTGGAAGAGCAAATAATGGCACTTTACTTACAGTAACTAAGCTGACTCATTTTTTTTTTTTTCAAGATTTATTTCTTTATGCACACAAGAGCTGGGGAACAGGCCAGAGTCCAGGGAGGTGAGAGGATTCACCAGAGACAGAGTGGGTAGCAGAACAGGCAAATCGACTGAAGTACACTGCTGAGAGGAGCAGCAGGCAAGGCAGGAAAGGTCTGCTGCGCCATGTGGGTCCCCTCCCAGGCCAGCAGCAGGGATTGAACTCGTGCTGAAGTGGCTGTGGTTTGCTTCATAGTTTGTTGCTTAACCCACTGCGCCACCAGGGAGGGCCCAAAGTTGCCTCATTTTTAATAACTGTGTTTTTGAATCAGTTTATAGTTTTGTAGCTATTTTATATTGCATATTTTATATAGTAGATAGTCATTTTTAAACATAAAACTAACTCACATACTTACTAAAATGCTCAAAATATTATAGAATGAAAATAGAATTCCATCCACTCTTCTAGTTGCTAAGTACTAAATGCTTATTTATATTTTCTTCCAGAAAATTTGATCCATTTTATATTTATAAATGAGACAATGCAATACATACTTTTATATCTTACTATTCTATTATTTATCTTCCTATATCAGTCCATGTAGAACTGACTGCCACTTCATTTTATCGTTTTTTGATTAACATAAGCATGAGATCATATCTAAATTTAGCATGCCTAAGCTGTCGATGAATTAACATTTTAAAATTTGTTCATAGTGTTTATATTAATTTACCAACAGCAATGTATTATATCAAAAGTGTTATTCTACACTTTAAGTTATAAATGTTATTTTCAGTGTTTCTTTTTTAAAGCAATTCTGGAGGTTCTCTAAGAGTGTATCCATTGTAATATTCATTTACATTTTCTCCAGTGACTAATGAGTTTGAGCACATTTTTGCTTTCAGCGTTGTAGACATTTTACTGTGAAATTCTTATTCTAGTCTTTATTGGGTTGACTTTCACATTGTTTTAGAGAAGACATTGATATGCTAGACAGGAATGTTTTGTTGCAATGTCTTGAATTACAGAGGTTTATCTGTTCCTTCCTCACATATACTTTCTGATGAATAGAAATTCTTAAATAATTGTATAGTATAACTGTTTAATCTTTTTGATTATGAGAAGTGCTTTCCCAACTTTAAACTCATAAAAATATTATCCTGAGTAAACTTCTAGAGGATTTATTATTCTACCTTTACATGTATATATACATTTGAGCTATAATTTAGAATTACAATTATAATTGTGAATAATGTGCACTACTGATCAATTTAATTTTTGTTTGTTTATTATTTTGGTGTAGATAATCAACTGATTCCATACCATAAAAATTTTTTCTTTTTTCCAAGTTTTATACTGCCTTCCCTTTGTCACCAAATGTTACACTATTCCACCTTTTACTCCTTTGATAATCGATAATTTCAAACTGATTTTTTAATGTGCATCAGTTTTTATTTTTTCTCTACAAAAGGAATGATTAAAGCAGACATAGTAATACATATGCTGTATCCTATATTTTTGTTTCATTATAAATGAAGTGTTATGTGTTTTTTTCATTGTGGAACCATTTTTAAGTTTAAATAGTACTCTAGATGTTTTTGTGAAGCTATTTTATATTTTTGATTAGTATCTAGAAGAAGGAATTTTACCTAAAAATACAATAGAAACCTTGTCAGTTTCCAACATGCTAGGCTCCCAACAGCTTTCAAATCAAAACTGCAACTATAATTCTTGTTTGAGTTTTTTTTTTCATCCTGGACCAGAGTCTGCCTTAAGAAATTTAGAATGCCAATGCCCATAATCATATGAGCCAATGACTTAAAATAAATTCCCTTACACACACACATGTCTTTTTGGTCTTTTTTTTTTTTTTGCAAAACCTGGAAAAATACACACATCCTGAACAAATTTTATGGATTCCCTAATTTTGTGGATGAAAGTCAAAGACCTAGTTCAAAGCTGAACCAAAGGAAGAACACCTACTAAAGAAAGTTGGGGAAAAAACACGGTAGAAAGAGATAATGATTAAGTCTCTCTTACCTGAAAGCTATATATTTTCTAGTATTACTAAACTCTAATAGAATCAAATGAGTTCTCTAAATATCAGGGAACTAGATATAATGATTAACTATCCCAGTAGTAGGGATTGAGAGAAAGAAAGATATAAGAGGAAGGGAGGGAGGGAAAAGGGAGGCAGGGAAAAGGGGGGCAGGGAAAAGGGAGGCAGGAAGGATTGCAGGCAACTGCAAAGATAGGGGCTTGGGGGGGGGGTATTATGGTTAAAGAACAGAGAGGAGATGTGTATCCAGAGCACAGTGAACAAAACAGAGTGAAATAACTTAAGTCAGAGCAATAGTAATCATGAGGCATATAAATGATTTGGCTTAAATAATTTCCTCTGGTTTTGTATTAAAAAAGATAAAGGAGACAGGGTGAACTAGGGAAATACCTCTTGGGAGGTTATAGCAATTACCCAGGAAGGGAAAAGAAATAAAGATAGTTTGGACCAAGTTGATATTGGTGGATGCTGTGCAAAGAGAACAGATTGTGAAAGATTTTTAGTGCAAGGAAAAGATAGTTTCAATAGGAATTATAAAAAAGACATATCTATTTTACTTGAGTAATTGGAAAAATTGTTTCCCTTTAAGTAAGATGGAGGAAATTATGGAAGGAGTAAATGGACTAAAATTTCATGCATTTGAGTTAGAGATGTTAATGTGAAGAGTCTAGAATTCTGGGGACATAGGCCAACTAGAAGTATTTGTTATTCATCTACAAAGAGATGCTATTTAAAGCATGTCAAGTTGAGTGAAACAAAATGTGAATAAAAATTACTCACTGAGTTTGGCAAAGTGATTACAAATGAAAATATCTTATTGTATAATAAAAATGAAAAATTAGTGAGTTACAGAAAGGCTGAGAAAAGAAGACATGAAGTGTAGCAGTATTGCTGTGATGTGGTGTAACAGGTCGGAACAGCTATGATATAAAGATGCATTTTATGGATATATTATAAAATGGGCAGTGAACAAAGAGAAAATAATATAACAGTGAAAGAGGGAGTAATTCCTGGAACAATGAGTGAAGAAACAGATGGGATCTAGTGAAGAAGTTGAGCCAACCACCTATTAACAGGAGAAAGAAGAGAAAATATGAAACAGAGATGTGTGCATGAGAAATGGGATGCCAGGTACATCTAGATTTTTTTCCCTGTGATTATTTCTATTTTCTAAGAGAAATGGAAAAAATGTAAGAGTGACCTGGGTGGTATAGTTTTTTGAAGAAAGAGAAGATGGTATAAAACACTCCTTGAAAAAAGTGAGGGAGTTGGTGGTTTAGGGGAAGGTAGAAGGACACAGATCCACATTAAAGACTCATCTGAGGTTAGTGATCATGATTTAAAGTGAGTCCAGTCAACAAGGTGGAATATTTTTCTTCACAGAATTGATGGAAGATTCCAAGGTAGGGATCCTCTAGGCAGTTTTATGGGCGGTATAGATTATGTAGGCTGCTGAAGATGTTTCAAGGGAGTGATAATAATGATAAGCCATAGTTCCATCTGGAGGTAAAGAAAAGTGAGATAGGGAGGTAGGAGAACTGGAAAACTGGTGGCAGGATCAATGCATTGTCAGTTCCTGTGGAGCTAAATAAAATTAGCATAAAAAGCTATAAGGGATAGTTGAAAATCCAGTGAAAGTAAATCAGTTCTGTTTTGAGAAAATGATCAAGAAAAGATCAGGAAATAGAATATTTACAGTTTAAAAAAAATGCCTGTTAATACTTTAGCACTGAAAGTCCACAATTTGGCTTTTACTGTAAAAAGCATAGTAATACATATTTTGAAAAACTGTTTTGTACTTTAACTAAGATGTATGTCAAGGACCAAGGCATAGAAATAGTTTCAAACTACTCATTCCATCATAAGTACATGCCAACTGCTATAGTCTAAGAATTAAACTAGAATGTTTTTATTTCCATTTTAAAGGGGGGGGGGTAAGCATTTTGTCTGTGAGAGAATGGGGTGTTAGTTTTGAATATATCAGAATAAATACAATAAAAGCATAAAGAGACTTGTAATTTCAAAGAAAAGCGAACAATTTAAACTCAAACTCTATAGCAATAGGAGCTAGGACATATGGAGCAAATCACTAACTTAAATGAGAACCACAGCTGAGAGTCTGGTGTATTTTGGGAAGATTATCTTCTTTTATGTTGTCTTTCCTTCTTATCAGGGGGTGAGTTAAGGATGAACAACTTTGCAGAGTTTAGGTGAGAGGCGTGATAAACATTCCAAACAAAATTTCCCAATTACATAAAATTTGACAAATAGAGACATTTATTCCTAAAGAAGCATTTAAAATGCAGCTTGAGTTAGGACAATATAGCAATGGCAGCAGCTCATTATGCACTGCAAAAGACCAGAATTTGACAGCTTTTAGCTACCTTTTCCAACAGAAGACTATTATCAAGATTTTTCATAGTAAATGCTTTTAATGAAGCCCCTGTGGACAAGTTGACGAGGTGTACACATGACATTTTGCATGTTCCTCTTTAAAAAGTGAAATGAAAACTGCTGAGAACACCTAGGACAGCACTCCTCCACAGAGCATGAGTCCTCTGCTGCCTCTAATGACCATATCCATTAGATCTCAATAATGATACAATTTCCTGCTGACTGTCTTACGGCTGCCCCACAGGGGACACAGTTACACCGATGTCTCAGAACTGTTTAGTGACAATGCCTATTGTTACAGCCACCATTTTCTACCTTTTGAGTTCTTGACACGTTTTTATTATGGAAGGGCTTGAAAAATACTACAGAGAAACTGCTTTTTATTCCTCAGCTGGAGCAAAAGTAGTTTGCCTGAGAATTTAACCAAATTATCAATTCATTTCAATCCTGCAGAACATACATTTCTTCTGAAGCACATGTTTAAAAGAAAATGAGCACAATGACTATGTGTTTTGTTTAATATTTAGGTAGGATAGTCCTTCTATATGTTGATTCAGTTCTGGAAGAAGTAATGGCATAGAGTTTTCTAGTTTATTCTGAGTAGGAAGAGTATGATGCAAAAAAAGACAATTCTTCCTTTCTACTGTGCTTTCTGTATAGTTTTTCTGTATTAAAGTAACTTCTCTATGGAATATTTGAATGTATAAACGTTTATGTATTGTTCATTTATAATGTAGAAAAATGGCAAGAAAGTTGACTTTAATGGTGTGTTTTGTGCCCAAGTAAGGATACGTTTAATTTAGATTTTTTACAACATGATGGCCATACCAAAGATTAGCTGATACCACTATACTCAGGAACAGTAATTGAGGTAGACTGGGGTGAAAAACAGCCCCCAAAAGTGAAAATAGCACAAAATCAGCTTTGGCTCATGTCTTGGGGAAAAGAATGAGAAGGATTTTTTATGTCAGGATTCAGAAATGCACTCGATGGGGCTGATCCAGTATCTTTGACACATGACTTTGAAAGTTTTGCTAAGGGTAGAATTAATCCCACTATGTGGCAATAGAAAGGACTGGTTACAGGGATATTCCTAAGGCCCGAATGAGAGGTGGCAACTATTTCCATTCACATGAAGTTTAACTCTAGACCTATAAAGAAGAGAAAACCCCTTTGGATTGTTAGACATCAGCTTCTGTTGATGTATTTTTCCTTGAGGCCATCAATACATATAGCATTGGTGTGAGGGTTTATGACTAAATAGACATTCATCCTCAGTGGGGCACTCAGGAAAAGCTTACCCACATAGTTAATTAGTGTCTATCCCACTGCCTCTGCTGTCACATTCCTAGTTTTGTGGTGATGCGCTGTTTGACAATGAGATCCTCTGTGATATTTCCTGACACATTTAGCTTTTCTATATCAATCAAAGCAGTAATTTCCTTTCCAGTGTTGATACATAAATTGCTAAGTATTGGCCATTCCATTATAAACAATTTAAGTTCCAGATTTGTTAATAGAAATTATAATTTTGTGCATATGAATGATTCTAAAATTCATAAAAATATTAAAGGTGCAACTTTCTTTTAGTTCACACTATTAAATCCATTCAATCCAAAATCCTTTATTAAACTTAGACTATGTTCCATGCACATTGCTAGTCCCTGGGTCTACAAAGGATTAATATTTAAAGAAATTAGAGTATAATATATTCTGTAGGTCTATAGATCATAGACAGTTCTATAGCTTAGAAAGCAATGCCAAAACAAAAAATTTAAGATATATTTGTATACCTTTTTATTTTAGATTACTAAGTTAGGAGTGTATTAATGACATTTTTTGAAGGAGTTACTAGCTTTGATTCAAATATTATTTAAAAGATTCCCCATTGCCATTATTTAAAAATGAATCACTTCCTGGAGATGTCATTGCTCCTTCAATTCAATATATGTAGTTACAATAACGGGATAGTATGACAGAGTCGTATTACTCAACAACATCCCGTCTAGCAGTGAAATGGCTCTGTGAGGAGCTGTACAATATGGAAGGTTCTATATAATCTGAAAGAGGGTGGGGCAAGAAAAGAAAGATTGTTTTAGGCAAAGGAACCTACCCTTAGCTAGAGGTAAAGGAGTCTTATCATTCAGATAACCTTATTATTACTGATCTGGAAGTTCCAGGTAGAATGGTGATAAATTCTACTTCTGAGAGAGAATGAAACTGCAACTAGGGGAGGTGCTAAGTTTTGGTAGGACCTGGCATAAAGGATTTCATATTGGGGCTATTGTTTCTTTTTAACACTGGTTAAATATGAATGAAATGTTTTTTTGAAAAGTGCTCTCATTAATCAACATGGCAAGATTCAAATTCTGGTAAAAGACTAAAATCAGGATTGACTTTTCATAGCACTTTTTTTGTTTGGCTCAGAGACATTAAATCAGGCTTGATAAAAATCTTAAAGACATTCAGGTAAAGAATATGGAGCAACAACTTTTATATGAGTACAATGAAAATTGAATCAGAAAAATAAAACAATATTTTAAATGAAGATTTTAAAGTCAAGTAAAAAACACACAGGATAAAAATATTCAGAATGTCAGATGTTAAACTTAAGTCCCAGTCTGTGCACAACCAGGGAAAATGCAAATATACTATTTAAAAAAGAAGTGTCAGAATTAATTTCAGAAATATAGCAATATGCTCTGAATAAGGAAAAAACCTAAAATGTGAAAACTTAGAAATATCTAAAGGGATTTCGACAACACCAGGCAATTGCTAACCAAAAGAAATTTTATGTACTTTAATTATATCAGACAGACTATAGCTTATGACAAACACACTATGTATAAAGTGATAAAAGTAACAATTTACAAGGAAGATGCGAAAAGTATGTTTTATGTACCATATAAAACCAGAGGGAAAAGTGAAAACTCTACATCTATAATGAGAAATTGGAAACATTTTACAATTATAGGTATCTCATAAAAGGAAAACTTATAAATATGCCGTTACTTTGAAAAATACGATTAATAAACAACAACTAGGCCATCCATCCATCCATCCATCCATCCATCCATCCATCCATCCATCCATCCATCCATCCATCCATCCATCCGTCCATCCAACCGCAAAATTTGAGGTTATTCTCAAACACATAAGAAATTTTCTAATGTTCATTGTAAAAATATATTAAAAGTTGTTTAAATGATATGTATGTCATGTATTTTGATCACAATATGTATGTATGTCATGTATTTTGATCACAATAAAATAAATTTGAAATTAATAAAATAAACTACTAATTAGAATACACATACATTTGACATTCTAAAACCATGCTTGTAAAAAAAAAAGCTACAAATCAAAGAAGAAAGCATAATTGATTGTATTATGATCCTACAGTGAAAACAAAACCAATGGTTTGGTATACACACACAGACATATATACTAATATACACATATATGCACATGCTAATAGAATATGTACATATGTAAATATTCTGATATATTAGAGCTTAATTTATATATAGTTATATATACACTTTTTTATTAGTAATTTGTTAAGGTAATTATGGATGCTGAGATGTCTCAAGAATGTTTGAGAAATAGGGGTACTATGGTATAAGTTCTAGTCTGTATGCAAAGTCAGGAGAAGAACAATATCCTAAATTGAATAATAATAAAATTAATAAATACAATTAATAAATGACAACTAGGCCAGCCATTCATCTATCCATCCATTTATCCATCCATCCATCCATCCATCCATCCATCCATCCATCCATCCATCCATCCAACTGCAAAATTTGAGGTTATTCTCAAACACATAGGAAATTTTCTAAAATAATAAAGAGACCAAATTCTCTCTTGTTCAGTCTTTTGTACTATTCAGGTCATCAATAGTTAATGGATTAAATGAAATCTACTCTCTTTGAAGCAGGTAATTTACTTTTTTAATCTATCAATTCAAATATTAATCTCATCTAGAAACATTACAGGCACACTTAGAATACCAGAATGTGTTCCAAAGAATACCTATCATAACCAAAATATGTTCACACCATGGTCCAGTGAAGTTCACACATTAACCATTCTATGCATAATTTGAAAATATTAAAAAACAAATATTGAATGGTTGCCAGTAAGCTTATTATTTTAAATGCTTATTTTACAAACAAGATTAAAAAATAATGAAAATGTTCAAATTAAAAGTTCAGAATATTTAAAATGCAAAACATAAAATCTTAAGAGCACGGTAAATATAGAAGCAAAAATTTAAAATGACTCATAAAATAGACACATTTCTGCCAATGTTTACCAAAAACAAAAGTTTGATGTCTACACTGCCCCTTTCTAAAGATACATGTAGAAATTCAAAAAGCATATTTTTAATATGCCAAATAATGTTTTAGGTGAGTCATTAAAAAAAGACTTTACATGTATGAAAATAGGAAAAAAGATTACTAGTTAAAAACTTGATCTTATTGATGTTTGAACTTGAACTTGAACTTATATATGTTTTGAGTTTATATGCAGGTCAAAATCTTTGTTTGTTCACTTTAAAAATAAATGTGCTTTAGTAGAGACACCTTATCTTCTAAGAAGTATGAAGAGGGAATGTTCCAAAGAATACCTACCTAAACGAGATCTTTTTGTCAGTTCTTTTCACTTCCTATTATCCATAAATGTCACATGTGTGTGATTTCTGGTAGGTTAGGGAGCAGCACAGCTGGTAGCTACCATCAAAACTCAAATCCACATCTGTTGTGATATTGCCGAAAAGAATTCTTCTAATTTATATGATGAAACGTCTTTTATCCACCCCCCTCCTCATAGAAGTGCTAGATATGTCCAAAAAAACATCTGGACTCTCTGCTAAAAAGGAACATTTCTTATCTTAAAATGCATTGTTTTCATTAGATTCTAGTATAATTTGCTGTGATTATGCAATGAATCACTGAAAATATTAATGTCACATATGTTAGTAGTAGTTTTGAAATGTTTTTTGAGAATCCATCATAATTATCCTAACTCAAACTTTCCAAGATATAAAAAAGGAACAAATTACTTTCTTAGTTCAGCTGACAAATTCATTTTTTGTCTTTTATTTCTTTTTCTGAAGATTCAGCATTCTATGAATTTATAGGTCTCCAAATGTTGGTTTAAATTAATTTCAGTTTAAACTATAAAATAAACTCTTCATAATCATACTTTAAGTGTGCACAACAATTATACTGTTAATTCATTCATAAATGTATCAGCATGGACAACATAGTAAATAGTTGCATTAACTTTGTCCCCAGATCGCGAGCTTAGCCATTTTCTAAGTTCTCAGTGTTTAGTTTTCAATATTTGTTTACGTCGGGTATATTATCCATTTTAAAAAATGCATATCACTGTAGGTGATAATATGATTATTGAAAAGCTCTATTGAAAAGTAATTCAGGAATCAAAATAGTCCCCTAATTAAAGAAGTGTGTTAAAAGTCTGAGATTTTAAGTATGAAAAAAGTTATACTCAGAAATATACAAACCTAGCACAAGAGAAAATTCATACAATAGTAAGCTTGTGTGTAAATTACAAATTCTCCTCACTTTTAAAAGTGTTCCTAAATCATCATACTATCAATACGTTTCCAAAATTATATAGTGCCTTTAGTCACGAAACAGCTTCCAAAACTTATAGAACTATCTATCTTGAAATTTGGTGAACTCTCAAACAAATTGTTAATCCAATCAACAAAAAAATCCCCGATTGTTCCCCCTTATTAACATAATAATGGTATATATAGTAGATATTCTGAGAGACCACATTCACATAACTTTTATCACAGTATGTTATTGTAATTGTTCTACTTGATTATTAATTATTGCTGCTAATCTTTTACTCTACCTAATGGACTAATTAAACCTTATCAAGGGTATGTAAGTATAGGGAATAAAACCTTATCAAGGGTATATAAGTGTAAGTTATGTGTGTATAGGTAATCAGTGTTAGTGTTATTGTATATTAGAGTTAATTACTTTTTGTAGTTTCAGGAATCCACTGGGAGTTTTAGTTTTAGAACATAATACTGTACATGTCTTTCCCCAAAATGTTATAGACAAACCTATGGGTTCAGATAATGGTTATTGGGAGAAAATTATGTATAAAATGAGTTAGAGAACCAGGAATCAAATGAGATAGCATACTGAGGACTTCTAAATGAGTTGGGTTTTAATTTCAATGCTTCAGAAATAATTTAGAAATAGTTTAAAGTATCTATTGGAAACCATTTGTAAGTTAGAGAATCTTATCTTTTTAAAAATATTCTTTATACTGTTTTGAAAAAAAAAGTTATATGCATAAAGAGAGAAACTTGATGGACTCCAGAAATGAGACTACATTTGCATCAGTAGCACGGTAAGTCAAAATACATACTTTTGCAAGTTCACTTCTTAGTTGCTTCAGATAGTACACATCATGTGTATATGATCACCTATCACAGATTTCCATGTTAGCTGCCTGTCTTGCATCAGTACTTCTTCCTCAGCTCACACTTTTCAAGCGAGTAAACAATTACAGAATGTTCAAGACTGAGTCATCATTATATACACTTATAAGACAAAAAGGGGATGCTTCCAATGACAATCCTACACTGAAAAGCAGTGTGTAGGAGAAAATAATACACAAATGTTCAATCAATACCCCTAGACATCCTCTTGGTGTAGAGGAAGAAGTGGTTAAAGGTTTGATATAAACTCAAAAGCAGGCATGAATGCCTTGACTGATTTAACTTGTCCTTGATGGAGCAGCATTTATGTATCGTTGGCAAGATACAATTTAGATATAATTTAGAAATATGCCTTGTGAAAGGATCTCTAGGAATCATCACCAGTTAATGCATTTTTGTCACACATCCTGCAGCAACTTCTACAGAAGAGCTACTGATCTTCAGTATTTCTTCACTGCTGGTCACTACTGTGTTTGCCTAACAGTCCTATGAGCAGAGTTTTCATGGGTGTGGTGTCAACATGCTGCATGTGTATGTGCCCAATAGTTTGAGGTTCTTCTTACCTAAGCTAATGGAATACGGTCAGGGTTAAAATCACCAATAGAGGCCAAACGTGAGTTCTCACTATATTATGATCTCTCCAAGAAGTCAACCATTCACCTGATAGCAAGAAAATTTATAACATTGATCTCTTTTACCTTGGAAGATACAAAAATTTGTCTTTAGTGGAATTATGTGTTTCAAGAATAAAAGAGAGGATAAACAACAATTGTCGTGTTGTGACCCTTTAATTTTTAATATTACTCTTGCAATTATTGTTCAGAAGTTGTGACGAGATATCACTATAGACAAATGGTAACTAAGAAAAATGACTGGAGTATAGAAAATCCTGTTGGTACTTCAATTGTTATTGCCTTTTTATGTGGTACTTTGTACAGATCAAAACATGTATTATATACTGTAAACACCTGCTAATTATTGCTGAAAAGCTTTGATGGATACCAGAACAGGCTTAGCATTTGCATGAGACTGTATAGTCTTGCAAAGCAGTTAATAACCCCAGGAATCCCTCAACCAATAGCTGTTAGAACTTAATGGTCAATCCTAATAGTTGAAAGCTACCCAAAAGATACACACTTCATTAATTACCTTCTCTATAAGTGCTTCCTCCTACATCCTCCAAAAAATAATTTCACTTAAATCTTGGCTTCTCACTTATTTTAGGGGAAAGTGTCCTGAAGGCAGTCAAGTAAGTATTCCCTATTCTTTGTTCTTAGGATGCATCACTACTTAATGAAATCCTGGTTATAATACAGGTTATAATTCTGGTTAGCATCTCTCTGTGAAGAATAATAATGTTTAGGAGCTACTTGGAAATCATGTGTTTTTAGACTTTTTTAGTGATAAACATTCCTTAATTAACTATTCTGTGTTAGAATTCTGGGGTACTAGTCATATGTAGCAATGTCCCATTTTTCATAATAGTCATCATATTCATCTGTTAGTACTGATGTTTTTTATTTTTCTAATCCCACTTATATCTTGAATTAAAAAAACTATAACTATAAATGTTGTGGAAACATGCTTTATATAAGATAATAAGGAAATTTGGCTCAGGATTTGTCAGATTGTATAGTTCAAATGTTAGAGCTTGCACTGTAGCCTGGAACAGCAAAAAAAAAAAAAAAAAAAGAGAGAGAGAGAGACAAAAAACTACTCTTGCCCTGAACCCTATTCAAAAACTGTAAAGTATTTCTTAAAACAATGTCTTGGAGACACTTGTCAACTGTAATGTTTATTACCACTAAAATCCAAAAATGTCAACTGATTCTTAGAGTGGAAGTGCAACAATTCAGCAATTGCTATTCCACTTAGAGACAGTATTTTGACATGTCCCAAATTTTGTATTTTATTTTCCCCATCACCTTGCATGTCCATGCACACTTGCACATGACCTGGCAATGACCATGGTACCTGCTACTTCCAATGTGCCAGGTATAACTAGCCTGATACACAAAAAATATAGGGATCTAGGTGATGCCCCTAAAGAAGAGGTCCCCAGTGACTCCATAGACTAGATTTTGACAGAAATCTGAAGTAACCCAGAAAGAAGTATTGTTTCTACTCTCATATGAAAGGAACTTAACTATAGTTTCATGGATGTTTGGATAAAAAATAAATTATTATTCTGAACATTTTATTAAAAATGCAGGGTCTGGGACCTCCCTGGTGGTGCAGTGGGCTAAGTAATACTCTAGTAAGCGAGCCACAGCCACTGCAGCACGAGTTCTATCCCTGCCTTCGGTCAGGGAGGGGACCCACATGGCATAGCGGACCTCTCCCGCCTTGCCCACTGCAGCCCTCAGCAGTGTGTTTCAGTCAGTCTGCCTGTTCTGCTCCCCACTCTGTCTGGTGAATCCGCTCACCTCCTACGACTCTGGCCTGTACCCCAGCTCTTGTGTGCATAAATAAATAAATCTTTAAAAACAAAACAAAACAAAAGTGCAGGGTCTGTTAAATTGGTCAAGTAAAAAGATTGTGTTAGGAAACTATCTGCAATTAGAGTAAATATCAATTATATTTATGATAATACACTTATATTTCCAAGAATGATTTATCTTCTCCATAAGGTACCATAAGTAATAAATGAGAGAAATGATAGGAAACATCAATATTCAATATTTTAAGGCTTTAATAGTAATATTAATCTTTGAATTCCATGATTGGTTGGCTGTTGTATGTTGTTATTTTATAAATGAGAAAGGGATTCATCACAGATGTCTATCACAAGGAACCAGGTGGATATATTTCAGGTCCCAACTGTGGTTAATTCACATTTCCATGTAGGAATGAAGTGTGCTTAGGTGATCACACAAAGGTCTAGACCTTTTCAAGATACACTCAAGTCATCCTCTGTCTCCTGTAGATTTTCCACATGGGTGGTAAATCACAGTGATTTTCTGTGATGCCAGAAATTCGTATCAGCTCAAAGTTCATGAAGTAATAGCCCTCTAGAATGAATATTTCCTTTTCTCTATAATGCATGTTCACCTTAGTTATGGGTCACAACTCATGCAGGCTAAAATTGTGACAATATCAGTGTATTCTTCCTCAAAGGAATTTTGTTCTCTTTCCATGCAAAAGGACTCTATGTATTGACTCAGACCTAGAAATTGGGTAAAAATTCCTGAAAATTGGCTAAAATTCTTCACATAATGACTTAAGTCAGGTCACTTTTTATAGACCTGGAGAGTTTATCCTCTCTCTCTCTCTCCCTTTTCCATCATATGTCATGTATTTTCTTTTTTTTTTTAAGCCACAGGCCCAATAAGATTTTTGGATTGCTAATCTAGTTTAGAGCACCATGATCACATTGCCAAAGAACCTGCAATTCAAACCGTTGATTACAAAGTTGACCTTGCTATTCATTACGGTCACCACGGCCTTCTGTTTCTGATGTGTACATGTTACAGCTACTGATGAGCTTAAGTGCAATGTCATTCAGGATTGATACAGAAATCAGCAACTACTCTAGGTACTTCTGGCAAAAAATAGAGCGATTTAATACAAGCAGATAGATATATAGAAAATCATATGGTACTGTGTCAGTGTGGTTTGCTTCAATTTCACAGACATGTGACTGTAAAGGAAGGGTTAATAAGTCCTGCAGCCACTATTGCTATTTCTGTAACACTCACTGTTAAACTGCTTCTGACACCCATAGCTAACAGTAATTAGGTAAAAGAATGCAGTGTATCTATTTCACATTCTCCCTTGCAGTGATCTCTGTCTCCATTCTGCTTATGGGTTTGCATCTAATTGGCTCAAAAATTTTTCAATATAAGAAGTTAGAATACTTTCCATAAAAACTGTCAACTCTGATCCTATTTATTTTGTCATCATAATATCATTAACACAAGGAGATTATAGGCAAAAAGAAAAAATGACATTAGCAAATATTATTGAGAATTTGTGGTGTGCTGAACACAGTTTTTAACATATAATGTGTTGACATTTGATTTTTCACAATAACCTCAAGGAGAATGATAATTACTTCATTCTACAGATGAGGAAACTGACAAGCAATGTGTTAAGTAAAATGCTGATTTCACAGCAATAAGTAGAATACCCATTTTGATGACTGGACAGAACCATCTCTGGTATCATATTTTCTGAACATAAGGTTTATCTTACTGGACTCTGATATTCTCATTGCTGTTTCTCTCCAGCTGTAGGAATAATAAAAATCTTTTAATGATCTGGAGTTTCTTTACACTGATGTTCATTTCCTTCTCAAGGCTTATTTGACTTGGCCTCTCTTCCTTGTAATCACTGAATTAACTCATCCCATCACTTCTTCATGAACTTGTATCTCATTTTGTCATGAAAGAAAACTATTTAACAAAAATAAGAATATCTACCTTGTAATCAAGCAAATCAAATAAATATCCTCTATCATGCATTGTGAGAGTTGGTTGCAGAAGAAAGTCAAGCTATTACTTAGGCAGTAACTACAAAATAAATATGCAATAACTTTAGAGATTGTCAAAATAATGTTAGATATAAAAGTTTATTTACATATATATTCTTTATCTTTCCATTATTAAAACTACCTGTGATCATCAGAATTGTTTTTCAATTGTGTATAAATGAAATAAAGACTGAACTAAAAGAGAAAAGAGAGTGAAGATAATTAAGAACATTAAAAGATAGCAGATGTTATTTAAAATAATGCAAAAAAAGATAATTGTCAAGTTAGAAATTAATTAATTACCTTACTCATAAAAAGACAGGATAATCATTATGGCCATACCGTATGTGTGAGTCTCTCACTGGGAAAATAATAATTAGCTGGACCTTCAATGTGGAAATTTTTTGGTGTCCCTTGCTTGTTCAGCTAGGTAGCCCAAGGAACTAGAAATAAATGGCAAAGAGAAAAGCAATATATTTGACAATTTATATGAGCATAGTTATAAGGAACATAAGGTTGGTTTCTCTAAGCTTCATATATTTGCTGTGAAAATAGATTACTGATCCAGGTTCTGAAAGATGTTCTGAATTTCTACTAAATAGGATCATCATCATCAGTATTTGAAAGGGTAATAATTCTCCATCATCTTTGATAAATGATTTAAATCATATTATGGTATCATCAATAATTCTTCAAAAACAGTGATTGAGGATTGTGACTTGACTTATAATCAGGGATGGCATCTATAACTGGAAATGTTAGATTTATCAGACCTTTCAGTCTGAGTGACTTGGAGATCAATACATTTTGTATAAAAAAGCATTTGGGACTTTGGGACTTTCCCATCTGCAAAGCTGACCTTTACTAATTCCACCAGTTATTTTTAAACTTAGCACAGATATTATCAAATTAGATGGTACCTCTCTGATACTGTTAATAAAAAGAGATTTGCTCTTATATTTAGACTTATTGTTTAAAAATTGTCTTTGCTTTTTTTTTTTTTTTAACTTTTGAGGGCATCTAGAAACAGCCTGGAAAATTATCATACAGTTCTGATTTTCTGTATTTTTAAGAACTTGGATCTCGTCAGGATAAATTACTTCTATACATTATTTCTGTCTGGAATTTATTCCAAAGAAAGAGGACTACATTAGCACTTAGAATCTTTCTATTCAGAAGATACTGTGCCATCTGTAACCTTTTTTATTTTTTCATTTTTAATATAAAATATGGAAAAATAAAGATATTTTTTGAGAATATCCTATAATATCATTCCACCAGCGAGATAGGTTTCAATTCAGTTGATAGGGATGAGTGAATTTATTGTCAGTACTTTTTGAGATAACTAATAAAGCAAATAATCATCATTATAATAAATAATGGAAATCACGTATATCAAACTGCCTGTACATTTCTGAATACATAAAATAACCCCCATTTTGTTATATGTGCTCTAGAATATAAAATATTGCATAAAAATTCTTTAATACTGAGTCATTAATATTCTAATTGGCGTACTAGCCTGCAACAAGAAATGAAGCTTCAATCATCTTGGCTTATTGTAATAATGCATAATAAAAAGTCTCTTCCTGAGCCTTTTTGGCTTTACAGGATAATGATATTTAGGATATTTCTATATCAAAAATATGCCCTTTCTATACCCTGTGACAATTCACTTGAGTCTCCATTAAACCACATTAAGCTGAAAGTCTTGGTGAACTCCATTTTCACTAAGCAGTTTTAATGCAATTATTAATATCATGCTTCCATTGACTGAATGCAGCTTTCAGTTTCTGGAAAACCAATGAACCTAAATGTAAGTTTTATTTATTTTTATTTTATAATTTCAATCTACAATGAATATGGCATAGTTATTTCCTGTTTATTATTTCAGAAAATTAAGGGAAACACCTTTAAAAACAGAGATAATGAGACCCCTCTGAGTATTATTTATCAAAATGTAAATGACTCCCTTTTGAATTTAAGGTAAATTTTCAATTATCAACTCATTAGATATTCCTTGACAATTTTCTTGGATGAGTTGTTTTTCCTAATTTAAAAGTGATCTCTTATTTTTAAATAGTTTTATTGAAAGTTACTTGATATATAATAAATAGCATGTATTTAATCTTATATATTATTTGATTTTAGATTATTCTGAACTTTTATACTATTGCTAGATAAATAGAAACTCTTCAACTTTCCTACATCAGAGGAGTTAACTTTGATTTTAACTCACCCTCAGTTTTTAGAATTGCAGTGAATCCAGTTGGCTACCTATAGAGAAGACATGCTATGCTATCCACATATATTGGGCGAAACTTCCAATTAACTTAACAGTATTTAACAATATTTATTTTGCATGATTAATTCCCTTATGATTTTATATACAGAGAGGAAAGAATCTAATTTTCACATTTGACATTAAAATGTGTACAATTGTCATGGTAGTTGAAAAACAGAAAAATCATTTTAAGAAGTCTGCTCTATGGCAAACATTGAAATATATAACATTTAGTAATTGTCATTCTTTAAAGTACCTTTCACCAATAGCTTCAAGTTATTTATACCATTAACTTTTTCCTTCAAACTGCTGTGAATCAGTAAATAACTGATTCAATGTCCTTCCTTCTCTTACACACTACTTTTTAAGTGGGTTTGTTAATGAGTGAGTATAACCTTATTAAGACAAATATAGACTAACCAAGTATAAATATATTAAAGGAATTAAGTATTGTTGGAATGCTAAAAATACCATAACTTGAAATAACAAGTGTTGAATGATTAAAGTGGATCCAAAACACATTGAAATGGTTGGTTATGACCTTCAAGAAAAGAGTGAAGCAATGCGCAATTGCTCCTGCTGACTTTCTTTCCCTGTTTCCAGGTGAGTGAATCCGTGAATAGCTTGACTTTTCATGTGGATCCTGAAAGTTCTTGGAAGAAGTTGGTAGGGGTGAGGTGGCACAGTCCTGCCCAAGTCACCTGAATATGACTTTCAGATTCAGAGGTGAGGTGGCACAGTCCTGCCCAAGTCACCTGAATATGACTTTCAGATTCAGAGGTGAGGTGGCACAGTCCTTCCCAAGTCACCTGAATACGACTTTCAGATTCAGAGGTGAGCTCTCAACCCTCTTAACAGTCCCCTGTACACCTAAAAATAGATATGTGAAGTCCATGCCTCTTGAACAAGGTGATCATTCCCTGCAGGCGGCTGGTTTATTTTTTTTATTTTCAGTGAAATAATGGTTGCCTGAATTTCTTCTGGATAAAGATCTGGTCTTTTATTCCCCTCAGAATTTTCCATACTTAGGTCATGGAAGGTGTGAGTGACTTCAGGTTTCCCAGTCACCGTGTTCTCTCCAGTATTGCCTGCAGAAACACTGGGTCCTTTTTATTAGTGTAAAGTGTGAGGGTGCCAGAGCTCCATGGATGTTTACTGGCTAGTTCCTTCTGAGATACATAGATACATGTTGAAAGGACACACACTAACTTGTAAGAATTTGTCAGTGCCTCTCTGGTGGCACAAGGGGGTAAGGCACAGCACTATGAAGCCATCTATTACGATGCAATGTAGACATCACTAACTTCCTGTCCTTGTCCACCTGATGAGGGTCATTGACTTTCTGGAATGAGTTCTATGGCAACCGGGTCTGTGTTCTAAGTGCACCCCACTATCAAATCTTTCTCCAGATGCAGTATGTATATGAGTATGTGTGTAATTTCATACACACTTATAAATATCCCTCACTTTTCAAAAGTTTGTCTTACACTTTTTACTTTAATAGAATACCTATGTTAGTATCTGTTTTTGCTAAACTCTGGGAATTTGCATATATATATTAGATATAGATATAGGTATAGATATAAAACCAGTCTAATAATTGCAGAAGTAACAACCTGCCTAATAATAAACCATTTATTTGTTTTGTGGTTCTCTTTGGCAAAATTTTTCCCCTTAATTTTAATTTCCACTAGCAGGGAAAATGAATTTTCATGTACAATTATCTTAGAAAATAAATTCATACAACACCTTTGAAGGGCTATTACCCAAAATTTGCCAAGCCTTAAAATTCTGTACATTTTTGAGTTAGCAGTTCTATTGATGTTATCCACAGTTAACCACCAATAATAATAATAAATTAAATACATGAATACAGAAATTAGAAATCTTAGGTTAAATTTAAGCTCAGTGTCAGTTTCTCCCTCTCTATAACATAGAGATAGTGATAACAGTACTATTGCTTTATAGATTTTTTAGTACCCCATAATACTACAGATATTGTTTAAAGTGTAATAAAATATAATTTATAGAAAAATTTCTAAAAAATCAAAGAATTGATACATTTTCCAAAATTCTAATCAGCCTGTTTTGAATGTGACAGTCTTCTGTACTGCCTTTGTTTACAAAAGTTTCTATTATGAACATATTTTAGAAACATTTATTTACAGATCATTGTGGCATTACAAAGGCACAATTGCAAGTATGAGGAAGTGATCAAATTAGTTTAACTCATGTGTCTTCAGCTCTTGATGTAGTATTTCCACTACCTTTACTTAAAGTGACTGACACACGAAGTGAGTGCCCACTTGCTGTAATTTTGCATGATACTGTATGGTCACATTTTCTTGTCAATACCCTTTATCAGGATCACACAATTTTTCTTCCAGTGTTTTATTTTCCCTAATGGTAAACATTTTTCCTTTGTTCTTCCCACCTCCAATAATGTTATATTCTAACCTTTATGGCCAATATTATCTTGACCTTTAAGACACCCAGTAACACCCAGATGTGTTGAGTAATTATAAACAGACTCGCTCATTGGTGTGCTCTTATACCATTCCAGGATAAAGGGTCTTCTGCCTTATTTCCCAAGTGTGGCACAAAGGGTAGATGGAATGCCTGCTTTTCACTTACTGTAAATGCTAAAGGCACACTTTATTTTCTTCTCTGGTCCCAAGTCCACTTCAGCGTTTGTGCTTTCACCTCAGGAATTCTGACATGCACGATGGGTTACAAAACAAGTAATGTCAGATCTATTTGTCTTGTTGCCTCTTTCTCTTACAACTACCTATTTAAAACCAAGTAGATTTTTGGTTTTATAATTCATATCAGAATTGTTTTGACTGTCAATCTTTCTAGTTCTTTGTTAGTTTGTTCGCTTTCCTTTCCATGTTGCTCATATTCCTGCAACGTATCTTACTCCAAATCTAAAAGACAATAAAAATTCAGAAATAGAATTGATGACAAAGATTACATTGTAACTGCCTGTCAGTGAGCTTTTCAAAGTGCTTTATTTCTGTTACAGCAGATTCACATTTGCACACGCATTGTGTAAGGGGGAAAAGTTTAAAACTGACATTTTTGTCCAGTTAGAAGAATAATACCTTTGACCTTTTCTCTAATTTTAAAATTAATGCTAATCATTGACTTTTGCTTTGAGTATTAAGGAAAACACAGTTGAAGAATGAGACTTAGGTAGGGCTGTCAGTCATCCTGTATATAGAGAATATGCCTGGCAGTGAATGCTTTTGTCTTCAGTTCTCTAGTAAATTTGACAGGACAGCCTAAATTCAGCTCCTTCAAAAATTGTTAATTCACCTTTTTTCATTTGTGTGTGTGTTTTTTAAGAAGATTTATTTTATTATGCATACAATAACTGGGGTACAGGCCAGAGGCGCAGGGGCAGAGGTGAGAGGATTCACCAGAGAAAGAGTGGGGGGGGGGAGCATAACAGGCAGATTGACTGAAATACACTGCTGAGGGGAGCAGTGAGCGAGGCAGGAGAGGTCTGCTGTACCATGTGGGTCCCCTCCCTGGCCGAGGATTGAACTTATACTACAGTGGCTGAGGATGCTTCCTAGTACGGTGCTTAACATCTTGTGCCATCAGGGAGGCCCCCACTTCTTTCATTTGTTTCTAAATTTTAATATAACTTTTTCATGTGGTACTGGGTAACTTGTGTTTTATTCATCAAATCTTCAACCTTCGTTAGGTTTTCTTATTATGAATGTATATGACATAGGTTTTTATATGTAATTTTATATAAAAGATCTGTTTTCTAGTTCTTTTTTTTTAAAGATTTATTTCTTTATGCATACAAGACCTGGGGTACAGGCCAGAGTCGTGTGAGGTGAAAGGATTCACCAGAGACAGAGTGGGGTGCAGAACAGGCAGATAGACTGAACACACTGCTGAGGGGAGCAGTGAGTGAGGCAGGAGAGGTCTGCTGCACTATGTGGGTCACCTCCCTGGCCAGGGATTGAACTCTCACTGCTTTGCAGTGGATGCTTCACAGTTCTGTGCTCAACCAGCTGCACCACCAGGGAGGCCTTGTTTTCTAATTCTTTTAGTGACATATATGTATATAAATTATATATTTATGATAAGAAACATAATAAAAAGTAAGGAAAAATCAGTAAAAAGTTCTGATTTTACAAGTTCTGTTTGGATGATTGCAAATTCGTTCCATAACTGACATTGATATATTCTCAGTATTGAGGTGTTATATTGAGATTGTTTAACCTTTTAAATGTGAAACACTAGAAAAGGAGCATGTGAATGAATAACTAATAACTGACAAGAGTTTAAATTATAGACTCTGGTCTATCTCCTTTTATAGTCTATAAGAGTAACTGTCACCCAGTCTTTTAATCTCTATGCCTTATAAAATCCTGTCCAGTAAATACTTTCCTGTGCCAATTTTTTTCAAAATTTCTTCAGAAAGACCTAAGTAAATACTTCTCCAAAGAAAAAATTCGGATTATCCACAGAAACATAAGAAATTTTCCACATCACTTATTACGAAGGAAATGCAATGTCCACATTATTTAACCTACATTATTTCTTCGTTTTGAATAAGCAGCTCAAAATAATATGAAGAAATGAAATTTGTAATTCATTTATACCTATACTTTATACACTAACCTATAGTTTATACCTCTATCAATTTAGAGACTCCCATACCCATTCAAAAAGAAAAAAAATTAAAAATGCAAATCCCTCTACTCTGGAAGGCAGCTCTATTTGCCATTATGCCACCAGTACTCAAATCCCTCCACCCCAACTAAGGAATTACTTTCTCTATTTACTTTTTGAATTCATGTTTTTATGATTACCTTACTATCTTTTGTAATTACATTTGGATCACATTATTTTTTGTTTGTAATGTTTGTGTTGTTTATGATAAACAAAAACAGAATAATTTGTTCATTGTTAGAACAAACATAAGTTTGTCAGATATGTACATAAAGATGATACGTTGATAGAGAATATCCCTTATGGCTGACAGTAACTGATTCACTTTGTTTAAAATGTATTTTATATAAAATAGCATATTGTGAAGACTCTATGCATGTAGAAAAGTTTCTAAGTTAATTCAGCATTAGCTATTAATGATATTTCAACTAAAGGCTGTAACTTTTTGCCAAATAAACAAAAATAAAGATGGATATTTCTTTTGAAAAATGAATCACTTAAAATATAACAGAATTATTAAGGTATATATTAATTTTACATATAAACTTCCATTTTCTGAAAAAATAAATTCCTCAGGTTCCCCATTAATATATAATGTGTCTTTGGCATAAGATGATGTGGACAAATCAGAAACTTTGTTGGGGGGAAGGGAATAAATTCCTCAGGTTCCCCATTAATATATAATATGTCTTTGGCATAAGATGATATGGACAAATCAGAAACACTTTGTTGGGGGAGGGGGAGGGAATGGGATGAGGGCAGAAAGAGCACAAGGGACTAAGGTGATGGTGCACTGGTAAAATGGTGGTGGTAAATCCATGGGGACCACAATTGATGTCAAATATATATAAATAAAGAAAAAGGAAAAAGAAAAAGAAAAGATGATACTAGAGGCATTTTCTACAAATCAAGCTCAAAAACTTTAGGACCATAGAAAAAATTTAATAAAAATAAAAGTGCTTCAAAATTGTTTCTGTGTTGTAATTCCAGATATTCAGATGAAATTTAAGTTAATATGTCCCTTTGAATATACAGACTGGGGATCCTTTAATTCTTTAATAATAGTTGAGCACTCTCTTGCACAGTAAATTCAAATATAAAAGGATTTATGAAACAAGTTTTGAGTGTATCGTATGATATTATTTTACATATTAATTACATATATTTGAATGTTTAAATAAAACTTCAAAACTGTCTTATTCCTCCTGCTAATAATAATAATGATGATAAGGATAATTGCAATGCTAGGTACTTTGTATAGATTCAATCATTGACTATCTCTACAACTTTAGGAAATAGTCTTTATTAATCTCATTTTACAGATGAGGAAATTGAAACCTAGAGGGGTTAATTAATATGCTGAAGTTTCATATCCACTAAATGAAAGAATTAAGTTACATTGAAATCTCTGTAACTGCAATATACTGGAGTTCAAGCAATACTCTATACTCTTTCTGCTTCTAAATACAATGAAATTGACACATTTTTATGAACTTAGTTGCAGGTAACTTTCTTCTGAAAAGTGAAACACATCAGTGAGATCTGTCATCTTTTATTTGGACAAAAATAAATATGAATATGTATGCATAATTGTAGCTGTAGAAAATAATATGAAAATGATAGTAATTAATGTTTTCTTTCTTAAAATGCTAGAATATAATAATTACTCTCATACTAGAATTGTCTTCCTTTTTATTTTTAGAAGGTGTGCTACAATATAATAAAACCCTGGGATTTTGGGCTCATTTTACATATATATATTTTTTTGTTATGCTACAGCTAGATAAATTGGATATTGCCTATCTTCCTAGTCACTGATCTTTTTTTCTCCCTATTGTTTACTAGGGCTAGCAGAGCATCTATTTCACACCATCGACTGAGGACTTAAGAAGATAAAGCATTAAGGTAGGCACTCAGTGAATGCTTATTTTCTCTTTATTTCAAAAGGCAGGGAAATTCAAAACGCTATGAATGTGAATTTCTTTTTCCATCCTTCTGTTCTTCCATTGTGTCTGGTTGGATACCAAGTACTGTGTAGTTAATGTTGTTTTTTTTTTTTTAACTTACCTAAAGTAAAAATTTCACTTTAAATTAATTTTACTAATAAAATTCAAAAAAATTTATTTTGTGATAAAGGAAATTTCTCTAATTATAGGTCAGTTTACTATGCATGTGGTATGACACACACAGTGAAAAAATCATTTGATAAATAGTACGAAAATATTTCAATTTATTGCCATTTAAATAATGTGAAGGTATGTATACATGATATGGGGTTTATATGTATTTATGTTAATGTACACATATGTATATATGCGTCTCTTGGCTCCAAGAAATTCAACCAAATAAAATTAGAACTATTTTGTTCTGTCACATGGAGAATAATGAGATAGATGAGGTCAGTCATGGCTCCAATAATACAGAATAATTGAGTACATCCGAGCTCTATAGACATGACACAAGGGAATATTACTCTTGTAACAACCATTTAAGCTAGAACTAATAAGCTCTGTTACTATAGGTCAAGTGACTTTGAGAACACACAAAAAGTGAAATGACCATGAATTATGTTGCCAGAAGTGTTTCATTATCCTCATGGAATAGAATTCATAATGAATGCAAACCCAGAGCTGCATGTTCTTTTTTATCATTAATATGAATGAGACATGATGAACAGCTAATTTTTTGTACATCCTGAATCACTAAAATTATTTCTAAACAATGTGCAGGTAGCAATTTCATAGTTTTGATTTAACAAGTTATAAAATTTGATTTAACAAGTTATAAAATTTGTTGATCGACTATTATGATTTATTTTCTACTTAACTTTCCAGTATTGATTGCTTTATTTATCAGCTATCACTGTAGAAATTTGACTCTTACTGCCCAGTATAATCCTCAGGTGTACATACTGCATATATTTATTTTTTTAAAAGTACCTTATTTTATAATATGTATTTTAAACAAGCAAATGCTATTCAAAAATACATTGTATTTATATAAATGGTCATAATTAGAATATAATTTCTCTTTCTTAGTTTCTACATCTAATTTCTTTCTCTTCCTAATATCAACTTCTTTATTCATGATAAGAACTTAGTTATATAATTTCTTAATCGTTGGAGATACATAATCAACTTTTATGATCTCTACATGCTTCTATAGGAAACTGATTTCAAGAAAATAACCAACATGATTTCATATTATTGTTTACTAGAGAACTTGTATAAAGTTAAGCTAAGTTGTTTTACTTTTAACCAAAAAGTACCAATATTATTTCATTTCCATATTTATAATTTAATGCTTAGTTTTTCTCTTAAATCCTAATATTCTGCCATTTGTTGATGTAAATGAATGTTTATAATAAAATTCTCTGGTCTACATAACAATATTATAATGCATTCTTTTATCATTCATTTTCAGAATAGGTTTTCATCAGCTTCTCAGATATTGTCTTTGAAGTTATTATTTAATATTTATATTGATGCCAATAACTTTCATATACTAGTGCTATGTTTATGAAAAACATACATGTGCGTAGACATTTTTATATTGCAGAAATTTACATAATATCAGATAACTGTCTCCAAAATTGTTTTTGTATATCTTAGCCAATATTTAAAGAGACTGGAACAAAACTTTATCAAATACCATGACACAAGAAATAATAAAGAACTATTTCACATCAATGACTGGGCCCTTTAAAACAGCTTCCAGATGATCCTGGATCATTTATAGAGCTCTCGCAATACTAAAGAATTCATTATGATTTAGTCTTCATCTTAGAAACACAAAACCATCAGTTTTAGATGGTAAAACTAAGTTTATCAATGAAATTTCTTTAGTTGTTCAGTAGACTATCTTAGGATAGTTGATCATTGAGTTCATGAGACAAACCTAAATTCCCAAAATGTCCTTGGATATCATTCTACAAAAAATATTGAAAGAACAGTTAAATCAAAAGCAGATATGTAGATTTTTCTTAGTAGTCTAGTTTTTTCAAATCTATCTCTGCAGACTAGAAAAAAATAAGTCATGAATGCCATTTGGTAATACTTAAAGTTCAATTCCTCATTTTTACAAACTCAAAGATGGTAAATAACATTAAGGCACACAGAGATAGTTTAGAACAAATCAAGCTTAAAAATTGCAACTTAAACTCTTAGAAAAGTGATCTCGCTCTATTCCATACAGAAAGAAAAGACCAGCAAGGAGATCAACATTATCAGCTTAATGATCACTGTAAAGCAACTCTGGTGGGATAGATTATCTCCACATGCAACGACAATAAAATACATTAATCTACTGTCAGAACACAGTAACAACCTCTGGGAGAAGGGCAGAATGATTACATTCAACTCAACTGCTAGTGGTGAGGTGTCAGAGAGCAGTGAGGAGACATGGCTGGGAAATAGGTAGTCTCTTTAAACATTGGTTTTGCCTAACAACAAACCTCTATTTCAGAAATGCTAACAAAGCCAAATCTTGAAATCATGGTTTAGAAAATAAATCAGGGGGCCTCCCTGGTGGCGCAGTGGATTAAGCAACGCACTATGAAGCACTGCAGCACGAGTTCGATCCCTGCTGCTGGCCAGGGAGAGGACCCACATGGCTCAGCAGACCTCTCCTGCTGTGCCCGCTGCTCCCCTCAGCAGTATACTTCTGTTGATCTGACTGTTCTGCTCCATGCTCTGTCTGTGGTGAATCCTCTCACCCCCCACACCTCTGACCTGTACCCCAGTGCTTGTATGAATAAATAAATAAATCTTTTAAAAAATAAAGAAAGAAAATGAATCAGATCCTGCATGCCCATCTAACAGAATCATTATGACTGAATTAAGAAAAAAAACAATGAACATGATTTGGTGTTACGTAAATATGTGACACATTTATTTGGAAATTAAAATGTCTATTTGGAATCATTACAAGAAACGTGGATATTTCACTAAAGTCCTACTTTTTCTTGAAACACATTCATAATTATATATTGGTAGTTCTGAAATAAGTGACATAAATCTAAATTTAAGTAAACAATCTAAACTTAAATAAAAATATATACTGGAAAGAACATTTGGTAAAACACCAAAAAAAAAATGAGTTTTGAACCTTAGTACACTGTTGATGGGAATACAAGCTAATTCAACCATTATGGAAGGCCGTATGGAGGTTCCTCAGTCTACCAGAAATGGAACTGCTATATGATCCAGCAATCCCGCTCCTAGGGATCTACCCAAGGGACACAAAAACACCAATCCAAAATAGCACTTGTACACCTATGTTTATTGCAGCACTATTTGTAATTGGTAAGACCTGGAAACAACCTAAATGCTCAAAAGTAGATGGCTGGATCAAGAAGATGTGCTTCATATACACAATGGAATATTATTCAGCAATCAAAAATGACAAACTAGTGCCATTTATAGAAACATGGATGGAGCTAGAAGGAATTATACTCAGTGAAACAAGTCAGAAGGCAAGAGAAAAATATTGGATGGCTTCACTATTAGGAGGAATGTGAAAGAGTAACAACAACAGCAACATAAAGGAGAATAAGCTCAAGGAAATGGGCAATTACAACCAAAAGCAATCAAAAAACACAAGACCAAAAGGTTAAAGATAAACCAAAGGGACCATGGGGGGTTGGAGGGAAAAGAAGAGAGGGCAAAGATAGGGATGAGGGCAGAAAGAGCATAAGGGACTGAGGTGATGGTACACAGGTGGAATGGAGGTGGGAACTCCCTGGGGAATAAAAAGAATGTCAAATATAATTAAATAAATAAATAAAAAAGGGAAAGAAATATATACATCAGTTAAAAAAAAGTCTATTCACTTATTTTGGTTTGGTTTTGATAGCCACAGCTAGTGTCATGAACAGGATTTCTTAGTATTTTTCCATTATTAAATTATATGATTTCTAAATTTTTATATTTATGAAATATTCACATAAAAATACCACATATGAGAATGATAGATATATTAAAAAATATCATTAATAATTTGTATTATATCTAATAGTTATAATTGTAAATATCCTTGGGGATTATTTGATGATTTTTCACAGAGGAGTTAATAAACAAAATCATATCAATGCTATAAATATTTACTGACTAGGTTCAGGATAATTTTAAAACACAGATAGGCCCGATTTTCAATATGCTTTAAGTAGGTGAAAACCATACATGTCCAGCAATTATGTAAGATAATGTCATGTGTAAAGAAAGTCATGTGCAAATATATGCAGTAAATTTAGACTATATATTATATACCTGAATGAAGATTTAGGTAATCAATTCAGATAACTTTCCTGAAAAATGTATAATCTAAAGAGCTATAATGGAAACTTATATGGTAGTCAAAAATGTTGAAAGAGAAATGAAAGATTTAGGGAAATATTTATAAAAAGCAAACAAATTTTGTAGCAATAGGTGAGTGGATATTTTCTCACATTCTTCCTCTCTCTCATTGGTATAGACATATGCTGGAAATTGTTATGTTAAAAAATATTGTTATGTTAGAAAAACCCCAAGGATTTTCATGGGTTTCTTTTTTTTTTTAAAGATTTATTTATTTATGCATATAAGCACTGGGGTACAGGCCAGAGGTGTGGGGGTGGTGAGAGAATCCACCAGACAGAGCAGGACGCAGAACAGGCACACTGCTGAAACACGATGCCGAGGGCAGCAGTGGGGCAAGGCAGGAGAGGTCTGCTGCGCCATGTGGGTCCCCTCCCTGGCCGGGGGCAGAGATCGAACTTGTGCTGCAGTGGCTGCCGTTTACTTCATAGTGTGTTGCTTAACCCACTGTGCCACCAGGGAGGTCTTCATGGGTTTCTGAATAAGAAAAAAAAAAAAAAAAAGCAAGAGACAGACAGGCTTTGGGTAAGTTTTAACTTTTACCTTCTTAGCTGACATTGGAGATAGGCTCATTTGTTCCTTCCACTGTCCTCCTAGTTCCTTTCTTTTACTATAAATAGCGGAGCAATTATAGATAGAATAATAGAAGTTACTGGTTTTTCCTCCCCTGAAGAGGTTGTCAAATGGACAGTTTTATTATCTGGAAATTGTTGCTGGTCCTTTGTAAACTTGCTTTACAGATGGATTCTCTTGGTCCCACAGGGATCTTCTGGGTATTGATTCTAGTACTTCTAAAACCTAGTGTATGACAGAGATTCACAGTATCTGAACTGCTAAGAGCAGAGCAGAGTTTCATGTATTAAGGTTGACTTCCCTATCATTGCCTTGTTCTTTAGTGAATAGACATCATAAAGTAGAAGGGGTGTGTGTGTGTGTGTGTATGTGTGTGTGTGTGTGTTCTGGTGCCGGGATGGAGAATAAAGGAGTCCTTTAAGGAAAAAAAAATATATAACTATTTAGCTAAAGTAGCAATGTCTGTTAAATGGCAATGGCAAAATAACAAAATAAGATTAAAATACGAAGTAATAGAAGTAAAACAAATATATTGGAAAGGAATATTTTTGAATGTACTGCCAAATTTTTATAGTTTATGTGACTGTGCACTAATTTTTTAAATATTCAAGTAGTGATATAAACATTCGCCTCTAAGTTTTTATCATTTTTTCAAGAAACTAATTCTAGGGGAAAACTGTGTCATTTGAAATAATTTCATGAACAAAATGAAAATATGTGGATTTTTTTAAGATTTGATTTATTTATGCATACAAGAACTGGGGTACAGGCCATAGGCGTGGTGGCAGAGGTTAGAGGATTCACCAGAGAAAGAGTAGGGGGTGCAGAACAGGTAGATCTACTGACAAACACTGCTGAGGGGAACAGTAGGTGAGACAGGAGGGGTCTGCTGTGCCATGTGGGTCCTCTCCCTAGCTGGGGATCGAACTTGTGCTGCAGTGGCTGCAGAAGCCCCACAGGGCAGTACTCAACCCCAAGTGCCACCAGGGAAGCTCAAAATAAATGAATTTAATCTAAGATTTTTCTCTATTTTATTTGTATCATTTTGTTATAGAAAATCAGGTAATTTATAAGTTGATAGAATATGGGATTTTTAGTTTGCATATGGGAATGTATGTATTAATGTAATGTTTAGAGGGATATGCAAATGGAGTATTAGAAATGAATAAAAGTTTGGCAGCTGAAGCTGTATGAGTCACCAGAGGTTGAAATCCATGAAAATGTAATAGAAGCTACTAGCATAGTTCTGTGAATTTCCCCAGAAGCCATTAGCAGTTCTAATGTAAAAGAAGAAAGTAGATAGTAGGGTTTCTCTTAGTTCTGAATCGATAAGGCGAGGAAGACAAAACACATAAATAAGAAAAAAAGATGGACACTCTTATCCTGGGAAAGCTGAAACCAATTTTTTTAAACTACTCTCTTTCCAGGAAGAAATATTTACTGTATAAGTCTTTTTGTGACCTCACATCTGGCAAAACCAAAATATGATACCAGGTGCAGTAAACAATTTTGTGAAAGATAACATCTCTAAAAGCTGTGGATTCTAAATGTTTTGTTTCTGAGACCAATTCTGGATAGTCTTACAAACTTTACCTTTTAGACTTTCTTAATAAAAGAAAACATAGAAGACTTCCTGTTAAATTAATTCAATTTTTTTCTGCCTTGAAGATATCATATCCACTCCTGGAAGAGATAACCTGGTGGGTGTTAAAGCTGCCTCATTTCCCAGGGGAATTTGTGTGACATGCCTGGGGCTGAGAACAAGCTGATTTCCAATTGCAGGAGATGAGGGTTGATGCTGGACTTCCGTTATTTGAGACTTTAGTTCAAAATGAACATACTTGATTTTGGCTTTAATATCTGTGGGTGCCAAATGAAACATTAAATATTTCTTCAAATTGATACACTAAATATTTATTTCAGGGAATCCTAAGTTCCCCCCAATTCTTTAATTATTCTCTGAGAACTTTACAGATTTCAAGTTCATATGTCATTTCTACCCACAGGATGTTTTATATGCTGAGGGATTAAGAGGATTTTTTTTTTTTTGGACCATGATAAAACTAAATCTGATCTTTGTTGGAAATATTGATTTTTGCTCATGTGCTTTTTAACATTATATCATGAACAACTTTCAACTAAGGAGTTAGTGTGCATATTCTGTGTATCCTTGCATGTGCTTTTGCATTCCTTTCTGGGGGCTTAGTGAGTGTAAATATTCAGGGGATGATTAATGATTTCTCACCTTGGGCATTCTGTGTCAGTAAACAGGGTTGACATTCCCACATCTAAGCCACATATAATATAGCCCATGGTGGGGTCTCTCTTCAGGCATAAGGGGTTAAGCAACACACTATGAAGCATCCATAGCCATTGCAGCAAGAGTTCTATCCCTGGCCAGGGAGCTAACCCACATGTCACAGCAGACCTCTCCTGCTCATCCGCTGTTCTCCTCAGCATTGTACTTCAGTCAGTCTGCCTGTTCTGTTCCCCAATCTGTCTCTAGTGAATCCTTTCACCCTCTCCACACACAACTCGGCCTGTACCCCGCTTCTTGTATGTGTAAGTTAATAAAACTTTGAATACATAGCTATATTTATATATTTTCTATGGTTATAAATGTTCTGGGAACATTTTTTCAACTGAGAGACTGGTATTGTCAGAAAACTTTGTCATCTTCCTTTTTGTAAGTAGGTTCTTTGTTTTGCCTGGTTCATCCTAATGATATTTTTCAGTCTTTAATGTGGCATCATTGTTGTTTGTAATGACAATGTCTTGGCGATGATGACCTTTTCATCCTCATTGCCTTGTGTTGTCAAATGGCTACCACAGTTTGAAAAAATTCAAGAAAGGTAGAAGGGAAGAAATGTGAAGTCATTAACTCTCTTACTGCCTCTGTCTCTTGCCTTTAGAAGCAAAATATTCATGCAAGAAGTCTCCACAGACATTTTTTATGTCCTGTTCTTCAGCATTCTCACACAGATATAACTCAAAGGAGGCATAAATATTGAACATCAGGTAGAAAAGAACAGAATTATCAAGATCAATTTGAAACATGGTTGGCAAACTTTTGATGTAAAGGACTAGAGGGTAGCTGTTGGTTCAGTCCTGTGTGTATGGTGTAAAAACAATCATAGATGGAAAACAAATGGGCAACAAAATTAAGAAAATCATCTATGAACCAGATATGGTGCATAGGTTTTTCAATTTTGTACTGATCATTATTCATACACCAAGTCAGGATAAATTTTTGCTCAAAACAGAAAATTAGCAAAGGTAAAAACACAAAAGGAAGGAAGAAGGGAAGCAAGAAAAGAAAGAAAAAAGGATTTTTTTTCTGAATAGTGCTATGGTGTGGAGAGTGGTGATCTAAACCTACGTTCATTTTATTTTAGGTTTGACTCATTTATGGCAAAGGCATTAAAGATTCTGCATTTAAATTTCCCACTAAAATTAATTTTTTTAGATTTATTTTTATTTATACATACAAGAACTGGGGTGTATGTAGAGGTGTGGGGTAGGCGTGGGTGAGAGGATTCACCTGAGACAGAGTGAGTTGCAAAACAGGCAGATCGACTGAAGCACACTGCTGAGGGGAGCAGCAGCGAGACAGGAGAGATCTGCTGTGCTGATTGTCAGCTCCCTGGCATGGGTTCGAACTCATTCCGCAGTGGCTGGCGATAGCTTGATAGCACTGAGACTTTAACCCAGGGAAGCCCAGGATTAAAAATTTTTATTGAATGTTCTTATTTTTATAGTTATTACAGATGGATTAAAATTTCAAGTTTTTCCATTTTTATGTGAGTTATTTAGGAGCAGACTCTACATGGTAATACTTTTGTCTTACTATTATGTTAAATCAGAATTTATTACAATCAAATAAGATCTTTTAAATTATAGTTAAGTGCAAAGGTAGTAATTTCATTGTAAAGAGGCACACAGAATATTAGAATAATTTGCAAATGCTTCATAAGCATGTATAAACTAAAAGTAAATATTTACATATATGTGTATAGGTACATATAAAAACCTATATATGTGCATATATATCAGTATATCCTAAATTTTCCTACTTAAAAAAAGTTCAAAGTGAAAATCAGCTACATGATATTTATAAAAATAATCATAAAAATAAGTGACAAAATATGTTTGATATAAGGACCATATGTATATGTGCATTAGGTATTGTTTGGCTTGATTCAGTCACACCTAGCCTATCATCCCTTGGTATAATAGTAACCAGAAAGGTAAAACCTCATTTCTTTATCTCTTTTGTAGCTAGGAATAGCTTCTACAATTATGGCATGATAACACAGAATTTGGAAGTGAGATTGATATCATTTTCTTGCACTATATAAATATTATAATGGTATAAAAAATCCACTTATAGTTTCTTATCTATTGCTTTATTTTTGGTTGTATTTTCCTGGTGTATCTGTCTCATCTGTATCTATAATATTTCAAAGCAGAAAACCATTGTCAAGTATTTCAAGGGAATTTGGTCATTACACATTATTGGAAAAGAGAGGTGAGGGGAGTCAAGGAATCGTTTTGTCCCTACTCTTCCCTTTTCCTATCAACTACTTGCTTTCTACTTTGTGTTTTGTTGAGATAGTGAAATACTTTTTGTTCAAGAATTGGTGGTTAGCATTTAATATTATGCGCTCCTAGAGAATTTATTGTCAATCATTAGATGAACAAATAGGTTTTATTTCAGATTCCACTTGGCACACCTGTGCCCAACCATAGGAGTAAGTAGTTTACTCTCTGTTTGGATTTTGTAATATTTGAATAGATTGATAGCAGCCTTCCTTGATCCTCACAGATTTCCTCCCTCTACCTACACATTGTTAAAATAGTTGGCCATCAATATAACTAGAGGGGCTCATAGCAAAATAAGTCAGAAGGAGAAAAACAAATACTGGAGGTGTCATTTTTTTATGTGGAATAGAAATTTTTAAAAGTCAGATAAAGCCAACAACAAACCCTAGAAATCTTACTGTAGAACTGAGGTTACCAGAAGCAGAGGGAGGTAGGGAGAGCAGAGCAGGGAGGAACCTCAATGGACTGAGTTGGAGGAATTTCAGTTCTGTGGTGGTAGATGTGATGTGGTACATACCTCTAAATCATATAAAGATGTGATCTTATACCTCTCAAGCATATAAAATGTTGTAAACCAATGTTTTGTAAATAAAAAGAAAATATATTTTATTTTTTTAATAGCTAACTTTTTTAACTTTTTAAAATTTATATATATTTGACATCAATTGTAATCCCCACGTATTCCCCGTCACCATATCACCAGTGCACCATCACCTTAGTCCCCGTGCTCCCGTCTGCCCTCAACCCTCCCCCTCTTCCCTCCCCACCAAGTATCCCCAATTTGTCCTTGTCTTTTCATTTTTGGTTTTTGTGTCTTTATTGTTATTATTATTATTATTATTGTTCTTATTCCTTTCTTTGATACTTAGCTGGCAGGGGAGATACCATAATCACGAAAATATATTTTAGAAGTTGACCATCAATATAAAGGCAGGTGAAGCAAAACTGGTTCAAAATAATGACTCTTGACAGGATTCATTAATTAGAAATTAGAATATAATAAATAAGTATATGTATTGGGAATACAGAAATAAAAGAATTGGATGGAAAAATGTCGCTCTGACAGAAGTGAGCTTTTGAGGTCATTTAAAAAATGTTAATTCTTTTATAATAGAGGTTAATTCATGATGCTGTCAGGTTGCTGAGATTGAATGTTAAATAATTTGCCTTTGAGGGAATCATCAAGAAAGCTAGCTTTAAAAGTATTTTTAAATTGTAAAATGATGTAATTTTTTTAAAATAAGATTTGATTCCATTTCTTACTTCCTCCTTATTTGTATTTTTTCCTATGCTTCCATTTTTATTATGATCATTGTTATTATCTAATCATTGCATTACCACAACTAAATGACAATGCCAATTTATAATTATCAGGCTTTACATCAATGTGTTATTTGATAGTTTAATTTTTCTAACTATTAAACATGTTTTGAAAATAATTTGTATGCATATCATAGAACATAAAATAGAAGCACAAGTATGAAACATAAACATGTATTATCAACCTTATGTAAATTATTAGAGAAAAACATATAACATGAAATGTAAATACTATGTGAGTAAGAATATTTAATAAGTCACAAAATGTACAATGATCACTTTAATGTTATCATTGGATATACATTTATTATTTGTACTATAATCAGATTTGGAGCATATTCTGGACTAATTTCTCAGTTGCTAAAAGTGTTCTTTATAACTTTAGAAGACTCTTAAAAAATACTTATTATTTAATTCAAAATACTGTCATTTTGACTCCTTTTTCAAGCAACTCTATCATTTGCTTGAAACTTCTGAGATATCCATATTCATTATGTATAGATGGACATTTCAAGGTAGAATTGATTTTATGTCATTAATACCATCACATTAATTTTAGACATAAGATGATATTTTTATTAGAGAATTACTTTTCCAATGTATACTCTATTAACTTTTCCTTATTTCCTCTGAAAATTCTGAAAATGTGAGATGAGACACAATTTTAATATAGGCATTTGGTAAAATTGTACAAGTTGATGAAATTTATGTTTGATATATTGAATATGTGAAAAATGAAATTTTATGCTAAAATTGTTGATGTATAATTTCGGTACACACACAACATTGGATTTAAAACATACAACATTATAATCATTACTTTAAACATTGTGAGCATCATTTGATGCCTTTAAGAATGCTGATAAACAGCAGGATGAAGGAAGGATAGAAATGAAGTGTACCAGCCTTTTTGAAAAAAGCAGAACGTAGTCCATAATAGGATTGTAAAAATAAGACACCTTTGGTCTTCACTAAATGATTCACAGAGAATGTGCACTTCTATTGCTATCATGTCTATTTAGATAATCTGTTGTCTATCATTTATCAATTTATGTAAATATATAATCTATCATTTATACACCAATTTTTCTTTCAGTCTTTGTCAAAGGATGAAATATTTTCATATTATATATATATATCTTTCTGCATCTTGACATTGATTAATTCTGTAAAATGCCTCTTAACCATGTGTGCTTGGCACCCAGATGAGCACCTTTGTTTTCCATGTCTTACACTTTCCCTAGCCCATTTATCTACAGGTGCACACAACACAAACACACATCCATGTAAATGCAAACACAACTCTGCCAGGAACTTTTTACTGGCTAATCTACCCACATTTGCTACCCTCATTTCCTTAATCATCCTTCAGTTAAGGTGGCCATATCACATATTTCTGGGAAATGAAATACAGATGAACACTAGACTCTCATTTGGATTACCTTAATAGAATCCTAATTTACCTATATCTTATATGGACTCCAATATATTTTCCATACCACAGATATTTTTATGTTACTAATCCAATTTTTGTCAGCCTAAATCAGAAAACTGACATTTAAATTAAATAGTATTAGTAGATATTTGGGAAATAGAAACTAAGGGATGGAGAGGCTAATTATGTTTGGATGGAGGGTGAGGAATGTGGCTCTGAGTAGAGAACAAAGTATTATAAGCAAGATATGGTTTTCTGATTTTGAGTAGCCAATTAAATTGTGATTTTACAAAGTAAGTTAAGAATGAAGGATAAGTAATTTTGAGAAAATAAATTGAGTAATAACTGAAAATGAAAATAAATTAAGTAGCTGTTGGAACACTGATAAGCAGTGCACAAGAGAGAGTCTGCAGAGAGATTTAAGTAGGTAAGTTTTCTTTTTTTTTTTTTTTTAAAAAGATTCATTTATGTATACAAGAGCTGGGATGTAGGTAAGAGGTGCAGAGAGGTGAGAGGATTCACCAGAGACAGAGTGGGGAGAAGATCAGGCAGATCAACTTAAATACACTGCTGTGGGGAGCAGCAGGCAAGGCAGGAGAGGTCTGCTGTGCCATGTGGGTCAACTCCCTGGCTGGGTATTGAACTAGTGGTGCAGTGGCTGCTGATAGCATCATAGTGCTGAGACTTAACACCTTGTACCACCAGGGAGGTCCCTAAGTAGGTAATTTTTTATTTGGTATATTTGCAGCATAAAATTTACATTAGGAATATATGTTTAGAAATTATGGTAATCAAAGACATAAAGTTATATATGTGTGTGTGTGTAGCATGTATATGTATTACTGCTAAAGAATGTGTAATTACAAGAGGAGCAGAGATGGTCTGAGAGAAAACTTGACTTCACCTATGTATTTGAGGCCTAAGGAAAAAAGAGCGAGCAAAAAAGGCTGAAGAGTGGTTAAAATTATAGGTGTCATAGAAAACCAGGGAAGCAATAGTCTCAGGAAAGAAGGAAATGATGAAGATAATGAATGGTCTCCATTGAGTATAAGAAACCAGAGTAATTTGAGATGCAACAAGAATATCATATAAGGCACAGTGGAGAGGTAGCGAAGGAATGAAGATACAAATAATCAAAATGGGAATACCTTCTAAAATATTGGTTATTAAAAAGTGTTGGAACCAGGAAAGAATGTGGAATTAAAATGAGGGTTTGTATTATTAGTGTTCATTCATTCTTGTGAGGTGTGACAAAGTGAACATAGTTTTTAAAATTTCATTTTTTTTTTCATTGCGGGGATGTTAGTTTATAACACTGCATGTGATTTAGAGTTATCAGTTTACAACCCGTCAGATGATTTTTACCACATTACAGCCACCACCAAAGCACCAATAATCCTATGCCTTAATCTACTGGGTTCCCTCTCCTACTTTGCTCCCTAGTACCTAAATACCCCCTCTGTTATTTTCAGTCCTACAGGCAGATTCATAGGGTCCATCTTGATTTAGTTTCTTCTGTTGCTTTATTTTATTTCTCTATGTTCTATGTATGAGTGAATCCATCTGGTATTTGTTAATTCTACCTGTACTTGATCTGCTTAGCATAATCCTTTTCAGTTCTATCCATGCTGTCACAAATGACAAGGTTTCATAATTTTATCATTATATAGTGTTCCATTGTGTATAAATGCCACATCTTACTAATGTACTTACCAGTCATTGGTCATTTTTAGATTGTTTCCATAACTTGGTTATTGTAAATAGTGCTGCAATGAACATAGGAACATATATATCCCTTCAATTAGTGTTTCCCCATTATTCCCATGTACAGAGGAGAGGCGTTTGATACTAGATTGTATAACACATGCATTTTAATATTTTGAGACTTCTCCATACTTTTTTACATAGGGGCTGATAAGTCTACATTCCCATCACAAAAATATGGGGTGAGCATGTTTAAATATATATGCAGCAAGACTGAATAAAGATAAAATAAATAAACATAGAGAGGCTATTAGGTAAAAATAATTAATGGAACACTATCCTAGATACAGAAGATATTAAATGATCAAGAATAATAAAGTTATCCCTCATAGTTTGTCAAGACTGGTTTTGTGAAAGGTACATTTTCCCAGACTTCTGCTGGTTTGCAAAGGGAAAATGTAAAGTGAATTTGTATACTGGATCACAATAGGAATGTTTACATGGTGAACACTAATTCTTTATTAATTGAGATAACTAAGATAAAAAACTCTGCAATGCCATATATCAGTGATTAGCCACATGCTGTTGTTGAGCATTTGAAATGCAGCTATTTCAAATTGTGTTTTAAAAGTAAAATAGAAGCCAATTTTTGAAGATTTATTATGAAAAAAATTCATATATCTAATGTTAAAATAAAAATATTACATTAATATGAAAGTATTTATAAATTTTGAAATGGAACTAGATTGAAATGAGAATATTCAGCTAAATTAAAATAAAATATTATTCCAGTTAATTTCTCCTCTCTTCTGTTTCTTTTAATTTTCTTTTTAATCTGGCCACTAGAAAATTTAAAATTATTTGAATCTTATTCATGAATCACATTATATTCCCATTTGATATAAAGTATCAAATATATAATAAATATATAATAATAATATATATTATATATGAAATAATAACAAAGTAAAATGTATAGTGTTCATTTTTATTAATACTGTCTTGATTTCAAGTGGTGTTAGTTGCCTAATATCTTGAATAATGTAATTTTAAAGATAACAGAACTGTCATATCCTTCATATAACAGCATGCAGTACAATCAATTTTCATGAAATCAATTTAATTAATTTTAGAATTAAAATCAGATTATCAGAGTCCAACTGTTTAATACTATGCTGAGTGAATATTTTCAAACTAATTTCTAGATGCTTCATATGATCAAATGTAAATTTTTATTCTCACAGTCATAGAATTTTTAAATGCAATAAATAGTAAATTGAAAATGTTATGTAAAATTACCCCTGTTCAGGATAATACAATAAATTTTCATCATAATATTTAATTTGACTTAAAATCTTGAAATCTTGTCATTGGGTTATGTAGTAGAATACATAATTAGAAAACTTACCTATAAAAGAGTAATGATAGTAACATCCATGAAAAGAAGTAACATTGATATGACTAAAAAAAAGCAATATAAATTATAGTTGACTCTATCCAATAATTGATGATGATTGTCACAGACATATAAATGTTAAAAAATAGTGTCCGTGATGTCATATTAATGAAAAAAAATAACTTTTTTTATGAAAAAGCATATCATACTGTTTCTTTATGTGTTTACAAAATGTGAGGTATATGTTTATGTTGACCTTTTTTATAGCTGCTAGGAACACTTATTTTATATATTGGAAGCAATAATCTAAAATTTAGTTCGATTTTCATATTTCTTTAACTTGGCTTCTGTTTACTTTATACTTACCATCTGTCCATAATGCTCTTAAAGCTGTTCAAAATTCTATAATATCAAGAGAAGAAACTTAACTAAATAGAAACAATTTATAAAAACATTTTTGGATAAATAATTCCTATACACTTACATTGAAAGTACACATTTTCTGTAATTTTGCACTTGTAACTTTATGACTATGTTTGCTACTAGAGATATTTCCCAATTATTTATCTAAAAATCTTCTATAAACAGAAAACATAGACAGAATATTATATTTTACATTTACTTATAATATGTTCACCATAATGAATAGTTTTGTATGCAATGCTTTCAATTTCATTTAGTAATAAATTATTTAGCAGAATTAACATTTATTGGTAATGACCAATAAGACCAATTGCCACACAGATAATTATTTAGGTTTTCTCTTTAAACCAATGAAATCATAATGTAAGAACCCATTATAAACCTCATTGTGAGGAGGAACAATAACTATATGAATCATGGAAAAATCAGACATTTTCAAATTCCTGTTATAGAGATCATTTTTCTTATCTGTGGCCATTCAACATTTATAATGCTATCCTTCTCACTGGTATTTTATACATTATATGTCTCATCTTCCTAAAGTCAGAAAACTATTTTAACATGACTCTTTTGTAGGTAAAGTAAGTTTCACTAATTACTTGCATTTCCAAAAGCAATTTCACTTAATGCTCTAAAAAAGAGTTAAAGAAAATGATGCATCTTCAATTGACAGCTCCACTTCCTGGCACGTGTGTGTGTGTGTGTGTATGAGTGTGTGAATAAGTGTTTATACACACACACATATATAAAACATCAGGATTCAAATTCAATTGATTATGTTTCAAATATTATTTTATAATTTTCAACATATATAGAAAACTATAATTATGTAAATTTTGCCATATGGTACCTTTGTATTATCTTATTTTTTTAAAGATTCATTTATTTATGCATACAAGAGCTGGAGTACAGGTCAGAGGTGTGGGGAGGTGAGAGGATTCACCACGGAGAGCGGGGAGCAGAACAGGCAGATCAACTGAAGTACACTGCTGAGGGCACAGCAGGAGAGGTCTGCCACACCATCTGGGTCCCCCACCAGGCCAGCAGCAGGGATCGAACTCATGCTGCAGTGGCTGCGGTTTGCTTCATAGTGCATTGCTTAACCCACTACGCCACCAGGGAGGCCCAGGACTTATTTTTAGACATTATGTAATGTATAGAGAATCCAAAACTTCAAAAACACATTAATAGCAAATGTGAAAATAATGTCATGTTCTGTCATGTTCAAGAGTCATCTTTTGAAACATTGAAGTAGAATGATCAAAGTAGAAGTAGAAGACATTAAAGCAATGAAATCCTGTGTTAACAGAATCCAGATCTAGTTTTTTTGCACAGATCAGCCGTAGAAGCCACAACCTGGCAGCATATTCAATAAGGATTTATATTTTAAGCGAGACTTTGAGAATACATGTATAAAAGGGAAATAAAAGATATAGGATTAGTTAGTAAAAAGCAAAGACCCGGTCAATTTCAGACTTAGTATTAATCAGTGGGTAATGCCTTGTGGAAATAGTAACTATCATAAATTCTTTGAGAAGATTCAATATAAATGCTGTCCAAAAATATTCTAAATATGGTTTAAAATAGAGTAATAATCCCAGTGCTGAGGAAATGTTTAATAGAAAAAAGTGTAGACACGTCTTGAATGTAATGTATTTTGAATAATCAGTTGTAAACTAAAATTATCTATTATCAGTATTTTCCTGTGAAAAGAATATTATATGCTATTCCTTACTTGATCAAAACTTTGTGAATATCTAAACACATATTTATTAATACAAAGTAAAGTATGTACAATGTGTTATATTTCTAGTTGTTAAGTAATTAAATAGGAAAGTTGAGTAACTAATGAAATATATTTTCTTTGGCTTCAATGATAATTCAATGAGGCTGTCTTATCTAGATGATACTACTCTAAGTTGGGTAAAATCATGAATCAAGGACTATACAACATTAGAACAACCAATAGATTATCAGTATTTTCAAGAAGTCAACTATACAGGAATGAAAACACATACTAAATTAATGTGTTTATGTAAGTTATAACAGAGTGAATTGTAGATGGTGCAGCCATCTTGCCATTCTGACTCGGTATGATAAGGGTAAGCAGTGAGAGTTTATGTGTCTAAGGATACATAAGGGTGTTGCCCTCTGTCTGTGGTTTGGAGCAGCAAAATGGGGAGAAAGCAAAAACTGCAATGACCAAAAACCTGGAGTGGGGTTGCTAACCAGCTCACACTAATCCACTAGAACTGCCTTTCTGAATCATTGTTATAGGAGATAGCAACAGACTAATGGCTAGTGTTTCCTACTCCAGAATTGAGCTTAGGAAAATGGGTTACTCTACCTCCACTGTAGACTAGTATTATAACCATGCATGCACATATTATTAAAGGAAAAGGAGTAAAATGGGAAGTAACTGAAAATTTTCAGAATTGTAAAAGAAACAGGAACAAATTGTGATATGGAGACTAAAACAATATGTATTCATATACTACTATAATACTCTCCAAGGTTTTAAGTCTATAATTTATTTATCTTTATTTTTTGTTACCAAATATCAGAATGAAAAAGAATACCTTTCATGAATTCATGGAATTTATAATAATTTCCTTGGGGATATTTTGTCAAGCATCTCTGGGGATTCTCTTGGGAAAACATTCATTTAATGTTGAGTGTTTTATTTTCTTTCTGAGAAAATCAAGCAGATAACCTATTTTGTTCTCATGATCTCATTTTAAATATCCCTCTAGCAAGGGGAAGTATTAGTGACTTAATAGCAGGTCTTTCATCTAAATTCAATGTTGTGTTATGTTTATATATATACATATTTGGGCAGCCTATGTTAATTTATATTCCTGCTTACATAAGTGGTTTTAGCAAGTCCATAGGTATAATTGGATGAGCACTGTGTGGATCACTCTAATTAGAATTTTCAGTAAGTTGCACGGGAACTGCTTCTCCTCTGCTATGCATGTGTAATTTCTACTAAAGTGAGCAAGCATAACTAAGGACAATGTTTTCCCCTTTGAGCACTTTGAATTCTATGCACTCCAGATGCTATGGAGACTCCTCACACTATTCCTTTATTCAAACTGTTGATTTGTTATGGCAATATAATTCCTTATGAAATCACTTTTGTTTGTTTAAATGAAGTTTTAGACCCCTCCAAAGTAATATAAGTTCTGGTTATGGAGGCGTTAACTTTTCAGTGATGGAAGAAATATTTGCTAAGTGAAATGAAAATATTTGTCAAGGCCATCATGCTTCTAGTTTGATGATTCTGGACAGGATGCTGATACTAGTTGGCAGAAAGATATGAACATCCCTGCAGATTAAAATGCAAATTTTATTGCTGAAAACAGCAATACACAGAAAGGCCATAGAGCCTTTCAGGTTTCTGACAGCAGCTTGCAAAATCAGTGCACTGAATCACTCAATATCTTTAAGTGTCTATATTATTCTGGAACTCTCATAAACATCTGCTCATACCATGTCCATGCCAAGTTCCAGTGTTAAGAATATGCAAGCTTCAAGATTAAGTAACTGTTGGGCTAAGCACTTCCTCAAGAGTTGGTTGTGATTGAATATACTCTTAATTAGAGGGTGGGGTAAATAAGAGGTGATAGTACAACATCATATAATTAACTCCTAATCCAAAGTCAAAATCACAGCTTGAATTTAATTTGTATTGAATTAGAATATTATGTTGCACAGACAAAATGAAATACTTTAATTTTGTAGTGTAAATACAAGATTAACATGTTTTCCCAAAATTTGGCGATTCTTAGATGCTAGAACCTTTCCTAGATTAGTGGAAGTAGAACAATGAAATAGTTGGTTCATCAAATAGAGTTCAGCTGGATCACAATCCTGTAAACAACTAAATCCAGTAAAATGGGATAATATCTTGTGAAATAGTGCATTCTAGACTCAGGATTGATTTTGATAAAATTTCTGAATATAGTTGAAGACATTCTTCCCTAAGTGGAAGAGAATTTGATTTAAATTGGACCTTGTTAATACACATTCAGAAAAAGTGATGTTCAGTGTATGGCAGCACATTTGATACTGTCATATTCTTATAATATCTAGTTCTTCAGAAAGGGATTAAGAATGCCCGTTGGATCCTGGCCAGTGTTGGAAATATGGTGATGAAGTTGAGGCTTCTTTTTCTAAGCTTTATGTTATCTTGATTTTTAAAGATAAACTGGTCTCTTAGAACATTATTTAGGTCTTGCCCGATATCCGATATCCATTAATAAATAATTTATTAGAAAATATTATACTTGAACATTGATCTTATCATTTTCATTTCCCTAAATTAAACTCTTAGACTACTTTAATTTCAAATACATAAAACACCTTATTGTTGCCCTGTGTAAACTGAATAAAATCCAAATTTTATACTTTGCCTGAATTATACATAACACAGTCAAAACTGAGTTATCTATAAACCTTTAATGTGTATTGTGTTTATATATATTTTCATAATTTATATAAATCTAGGTTACTATATAAACCTTCCTCATATTAATGTCTGAGCAAAGTATAATCGTGTGTGTGTGTGTGTGTAAAAAGCTTCTATGTCTTCTTAATTCAAATTGAAATTATTAGAGAAAATTTCATTTTTTATAATTTTTAAATTTACATTGTTTTACTTCATCACTTTGGATAACCTGGATTTAATTATTTTACCTTACATTTAATTCCATTTATGTGAGTTTTCACTTTCTACTATCCCTGCCTTTGATAAGGATTTTAACAGTATTTACGTAGCATAATTAATCATTTTTAATGCACATTTCTGACATTTCCTTACAGTGTATTCTTTGTCGCTAATGTTTTCCAATCATTTAATGACTGAATCTGAAATGTATGAAACATGCAGCAAATTTTACAAACTGATTTCTAGTTTCTACGTAGCAGAAATTATGTCATGTGATGAATAGCCCAAGAGACAAGAAAACACATACACATTAATGCTGTTGTTGTTTAAAATCTAAGAATGTATCTTTCCCTTTCAGAGGGAAGGAGTTACTATTAAAGTTGACAAGGCAAGGTATTGACCTGTAATTTGAAGCAGAAAATGACATGAAAAAATGATCACAACCAATGTTGTTTAACTTTATTTTTTTTAGTCTGTTGAGGGGGTTCAAGTATTAAAAATTAACGACTGTTATCCTTAGACATTAAAAACAAGAGTAAAACAAGCTATGCATGGATGTGTTCGATGGTCCCAGCATAGTCCTGCGCTTAATAGTTTTTATAATTAAAGCTGTTAAATGAGGGAAGTGAGTTCGTCCGCAGTGGCCATGCATGTAAATGAGAGCTATGCTCTTTGGCAGCAGCCAGAATTGGTGGGAGAACAATGGCCTCAAAAATATAGTCGCCACAGATCCTTATGAAAAAAAAAAAAATTCTAAACATCAAGGAGAAAAAGAGGTTTTTTACTAATTTGGGATTCCCATATGTTTGGTATTTAAAAAATGGCAACATGTACAAAAAAGTGCCTTCTCTCAGTTGGTTACTTTTATGTATGAAACCACAGTTTTATATGTCTCTAAAGATTGATGAGTTAGAGAACACACACTTACACATTTGGGTAGTTGTGGCTAAATTTAATTTTTCCACCCCCAATTTTTCTTTTATGCTTTTAAACTTGGTCATGATGTCCTTTTTTATTCAATTAAGTGGCTTGAGAAGAGAACTGAGGCCAAGTATACTATTACTCAAAAATCCATGGTGTCCAGGCCACCAGAATAAGCCTGGTCTACACCAGCAACTGTGTAAGCACTGCCAGGGAATGATGGACACATGACAGATATGTTTTCAGTGATCATTTGTTCATATTTGCCTTTGGGATCCAAAGGCTGTTCATATCCTCTGACTAAGCTCTATAAAATCCTATACCTCTAAGTCCTATACAGCATTACATCAATCAATGTTGCTTCAATAAATAAAATTTTGTGGCTTCAATGTTTTATTTGGAGAGCCATATTGTTTTATAAGGCATGAAACACAGTCTATATTTTAAGGTATAGTCAAGGGGAAGACATTTCATTATAATATTTTATCATCATTTGTCACATATTTTATATATTTCAGACATATTTCTCTAATAAAGATTATCTACAGTTTACTTTTGAGAAAGCTTGATGAACATGAGTAGGAAGGTACATGTTCATATATTTTTAAAAGTAAATACAGCAAATCAATCTTCCAAAAGGAAATGCATGACAATCAAGTGATAGTGTGAATAATTAATAAATAATAATGCTCTCATATTTAAATATATTTATGTATGATATTTGATATTCACTGAAAATTTGCTGTTTACTAGGCACTGAACTAAATTTGTATCACAATTATAGCACCCAAAATGTTAAACGTTACCTAATATGTCTATGAGTCCACAGTTTGGAAAGATTTCCCTGGCTAGAAGGCCTAAAATTTATTTTGAAAGGTGAGGAAAAAAAAATTTTTTCTGATGTGTCCTTAGTAAGTTGTCTAGTTAGCAGTACTTGAAATGTTATCATTCTAAAGTACAGAGGGATGGGTTTTATAAAAGTTATATCAATAGATTTGTGATAACATCATTTAGAAGATACTGGCAAGCTTTGTTTGCTAGGAAATAGTGAATTCAATATTCTGGGAATTGGCATAATTTTGGTATGAAGATTATGAAGGATTTTGTGCACTTCATAAAGATAGTTTATTTTGTGTATTGCTTAATATATGTAAGATGTGTAAATTGTTATATATATGAAATAATATCTCTTACACTTATAAGTCACACATAACATCAATACTTTTATTGTCTAGATTTTAACCATTGAAGAAGTGAAGTACAGGGTTATTTAATGTGCCCAATATCATATAAGAAGTAAAATGCAAAGTGAATTTTCTCAGTTTGGAAATATAAGTAATTAGGATTAAATTTTATAGAAGAGAGAATAAAGGCTAAAGGATACTAGGAAAATGTAAAAGTAATATTGTCACCATCAAAATAGGAAGTGAAATAGAAAATCTAATAGGCAGAATTTAGCTGAAATAACATGTTTTCTCCTTGAAGATACTACAATGACATTGAATAAATACCTATTTTTTCCTCTGTCTTTCTCTCTTTAATATTCCTTCAGTTTCTACAAGGACACAATCTCCACCTTCACCATTACAGTATCCCCAGAGGGATGGTTTTCAATGATATTTTGTTAGAAAATAGACCAGTTTTCATGTGTCAGATTTTAGTATATTTTTATAATCTTGAGTTATAAAGTAAACTCATGATCTTAGGAGCAAAAAAAGAGAAGAATTCTTAATCTGAATTCTGTATTTATGCTAAGTACAATGTTGCCAGGATCAGGTCATTTATATCTTATTTTTCAGCTGTTGATAGCATTAGATGCTAGAATGCTATGAAGGGTCTGTATATTTTTAGTAGAGCAGGATCAAGATTATCATCTGTGGAAAGAGAAACTCTGTGTTTATGTTTTATTTGTTCATTTTTTTAATTTTTAAGATTCCTTACTTATTTTTTCACATTATAGGATTTCTCCCCTCTGGTAGTGTCACCATAGTTTTTCCACCACACTCCACCGCACTATCCTCCTCCATGTTCTCAATGCTTTCCCTCCTCCTTGTTTTTCCTTGCTGAGTGTCAGAATTATGTTTTCAATCTGATTATAAGACAAACTAAATTGATACCCAGCACATCCATATTATAGATCTCAAAATCTTCATTTTAAATGTGTAAATAACTTAGGAACTAGTCAAGATTTTTGATTGAGATAGAAATTTTATGGGTAAATTATTGTATAAATTTTCGAGATTCTACTGCTTTCCATGGATGAGTTTAAGTTTACACAGTAAAAGAGTGCAGCACTGAGCATCTCTTCATTGAAAGAAACTAATCTCATTATGATAAAGAATCTATTAAAATGTATGGGTTTTAAATTACATGATAGAATGTAGGTGGCATAAATTGAACTAATAGGCAATTTGTTTTGAAAAAGTTATATGTGTCATTCTATGATTTATTTTAATGAAAAGCACTTAAATGTAATTTATTTTCTACCTTTCTTTCATTATCAGAGGTAAAGGCAAAACCAAAACCTAAAATATGTGTGAGCCTCCGTGTGTGCCTATTGAATTTGTCCGTTAAACGAAATGTATAATACCCTGTTTCTGCCATCTCTATCTTTTCCTCTGACCTACCACTTCCTAAAAATTTAATTTCATGCTACTTTTATTTATTTTATTGCAACACATTTACACTGCTTTAGTCTGTGAAGTAGTCTTCGGTTATTTTAATTTCTGTCTGATTTAAGATGTTCATTATTTAATCGCTCAGATCGTTCATAGCTCTCGATTTTGGATTCTGTATAATTCGGAATTAGTTAGTAAATGGGGATTATAATGATAGGGTTTCACTCTTCAAAAACAATATATAAAAATTCAATATTTGTGTATGTATCTTTGTACACATACGTGCTTGTAATATAAAGTGATTCATATCAAATATGGGTCAACATTACTATTTAAACTGAATATAAAGAGATTTTTTTTTTTCATAGAGAAAAAAAAAAAAAAAACAATGCCTGACCAGGCAAGAATGCCATTGGAGAAATGTCCTTGACAACTACATTATCAAACAACATCGATTGGGTTGGCAAAGGTTAAGACTGACAATTACCTCTGGTTGCTACTCAAATGGTCACTGTGCTTCCTGGCATTTTATTCATCTTATTTCAACAGAATGAGAGTTTAAGTACACAGAGTAATTACCTGAAGGCTGAACAGATTGGATTGGACATTGCATCCTCATCAGAATTCAGCAGCAGTGTAAAGGAATAAAAATGAGTGTAAAGTAGAGAGGAAATAGAAGATAGCATTGAGGAAGGAAAATCTATGTTGTTCCTTAATTGATATGAGGAAGAAAGAGTGCTTGTATGACCTTACATTTAGTTTCTTACCACTGTTTAGGTTGGCGTATGATTATAAACTTAATTGCTTTGCAGATTTTTAGTTATGATTCATGCAATCTTAAAGAACCAAGTCTGGTCAGAAAGGAAGCAGATGGAGAGGGCATTGCCACATACCCTTCTATGGGCTTTGCTACTACATTGACATTCAAAGCATAAATCCACAGAGTTAAAATAGCATCACGCAAAGGATGCACCAACCCATCAAATATAAAATAGCTATATTTTTAATAAAGATCTTCACCACATTCTGTAAGTTGATTCTTATTAAATTAATAAGTTCTCTGGGATAAATCCTGGTTATGTTAAAGTAAAACAGATGTCTTATATTTACTCAGACTTGGATTGACATCTAATTATTTTACTTGTGAGTCTGGAAGTAAATATATACTAGAGTTTATTTTCCAGAAAAAAAAAAATTGACAAGTAGAACATACCTCTTTTTAGTTGTCATGAATTTCAGTTATGAGATACTGTCACAAATTTAGAAACCTAGAAATTAAATGATCCCATTAAATGCAGCCAACTATTTGGGAGAACTTCATGATTGAGCTAAATTGAATGTATTTTAGAATCTGAAATTACTTTTGAATATACACATAGCAGTGGGGAACAATCAACTTGAAATATGTGGTGAATTTGGCTCTAACGCAAGATAAACAGCATGAAGTAGATTAAGAAAGTCTAACATCGTAGAAATATAAACATATCTAAACTCTTTGTTGGATTCTTGATAATAGAAGAAAATATAATAAAAAATTAAATAATTGTCTATCTGTATAAAATTCTTGAAGAAATGGGAAACTGATAAAAAGTAAAATATAATCCTAAAAAAGAATGAAGATAACTCATGTACAGTGAACATAAAAATGTTCTTTAAGATAAATACCAAGTTAGAATAGGATGTCTAGTAGAAATCTAATTTAATAGTGAATTTATATTTAAATAAAAATATGAAAGATAATGATTGAAAGTAAATATAATTTCTGGAAGAAATACCCAAAACTTCAAGTACCTCTAAAAACTAATAAATGAGAATAAATGCAGGGAGGGAATTTCTAATATCTTCTATTTATTCTTTCATATAGTTTGAATATTTCAATATAATATTTATAACAAAGTACTTTTTTAAAAAGCAATGGCTCAATGTCAAATATCACCCTTAATTTTGTCCATCTTTCATAAACTCTGGCTATATATCTTTAGACAAGGAATCAGAAGTACTGTTCTCAGCTGTATCCTAAGGACTTTCTTTGTGATTCTTCCTATTATTTTAAGAATAAGCATTCTTTGCAAGAATATTTATGTGTCTCATACCTTTGATTAAGAAAATGATTTTTTAGTGAATGATTTAGTGATCTTGTTCAAATCAATCAGAATTAATGATTGATATTTGATTTAAATATCTTTCAGAAGTGTTTATGATAACTTTTAACGACTAGCCTGAAATAATTTTCAATATTCTAAATTATTTAACTTAATATTGTTTCTAATTTATTGACCATTCTATGATCTACATTGTAGATTGTTCTATATATAATGACATAAAGATAATTATTTATATTTTTTCAGGTTTTCAATTTTTATTTTATTTTTTAAATTTATATTGAATAATGTTTGTTTACTTTGTATTTTGAAATTATAGGGTTATTTTCAATTAAATATTTAATTAATGGAGATACAGTTAAAATGACCACTGTACAACATGAGTGAATATCAAGCTTCAAATTTTGTTTGTTTCTGTGATTATAGCCTTCACGAATTTAATGAAAAAGTGATTAAGTTTTTATCTAAATCTATAGTGCATCTATGTTATATATAAATCTATATTTTATCTAAATTTATAGAAAAGAACTGTGTACTTTTTAAGCATTGAAAATAACTTTAAAAAGTATTCAAATTCTGAAAAATTAGCAAGGTGATATTTGTCACTTATTTCTTATTAATAAAGATAGGAAGAACTAAGCAAATAGCTAGATACTCTCTACTGCTATAAATTTCAGTCAAAGGTTTTAGGGATAGAAAAGAAAGATGCAGATTCAAAATACCTACGAATTAATCTAGAAAACCCTACATGACTCTTGCAATGAGACAAGCAATAACACATTTGCTGCAGATGGGGGAGTTTGAATGAGATCAGTTTTTAGGCTAGCACTCAAGTTTGTAAATTTTACTTGCCAATATTTTTGTGCTAATATTTGTGAAGCTCTTAGAAAACTGACCTGTTCAGTGTAAACACCATGGAGTTGCTCAAGAAAGTTACAGTGGATTTAGGATTAGATTGTAAGTGATCATGCTAAGCAGATTCAGTAGAAGTCAAATTAAGTGAACTGAAAACTAAAGTAAAATGCTGTACAGTCCTTTTTCAAAAAGATTTTAAATAAAAAATAAAAGAAAGAGGTATCTTAACTTTATTTATAGGGACAAAAGTGTATGACTAACTTATTTATTTATAGTGAATAAAAAACTCAACTGTGGGGCCTCTCTGGTGGCGCAGTGGGTTGAGCATCACACTGTGAAGCATCCGTGGCACAGCAGTGCAAGTTCAATTCCCAGCCAGGGAGGGACCCACATGGCGTAGCAGACCTCTCCTACCTTGCCCTCTGCTCCCCTCAGCAGTGTGTTTCAGTCCATCTGCCTGTTCTGCTCCCCGCTTTGTCTCTGGTGAATCCTCTCACCTCCCGCCACTCTGGCCTGTACCCCAGCTCTTGTGTGCATAAATAAATCTTTTTTAAAAAGAGTCATCTGTGGTAAGGTCATGGGATCTGCATTCAGTGGGAAAATATTGAAACATCATTGTGTGAAATTAGGTTTCTACAGTGGAGAAGAAATTGCCCTACTGTCAACAGGAGGTGTATGCTCATTGCCTGCATCCTCTGGTTTATCTTTAAACTTTGTGTCCCAAGTAAGGTGAGTGAGTGAGAGAATTCTCCATTTCACTTATTCATATTAGCATATTCTCAGTATGGTAGTACTCACGTCCCTTGATAAGAGTAAGTCAGAGAATGCAAGAATATTTAAAGTCTTTGTATCTTCCTTAAACAATGCAAGTATTTTATGGTAGAAAATAGTTAAAAGAATGTGTGACTGACCTGTGATCATAGTGACTGGCAACGTTGGTTCAGGTAACAAGCCTTTCCTAATAGAATATGCTTATAAGGATAGACCATTAAGTATGAAAATGGGTCACTTCTGCTTCTTTAGTTCATTTTTAAATTTCTCTCTTTTTTAAAAGATTTTATTATTCATACAAGAGCTGGGGTACAGGCCAGAGATTCAGGGATTGAGAGGACTCACCAGAGACAGAGCCTGAGCAGAACAAGCAGATGGGCTGAAATACACTGCTGAGGGGAGCAGCATGTGAGGCAGGAGAGATCTGCTACGCCATATGCGTTCGTTCCCTCTCTGGCTGGGTATGGAACTCTCACTGCAGTGGCTGTGGAAGCCCCACAGTATGGCGCTCAACCCCTTGTGCCACCAGGGAGGTCCTCATTTCTTAATTTCTTTTTTGTTATTTAGTTGTTACCTTGATAAGGGATTATGTCCTTAGCATCTGTTTTCTAGCTAGGCAAGTCTCTTTGATGGAGGGTGGAACTCTTGCAAATCATGATTAAAGAGAGGAAGTATAAATCTCTTACACTGAAATGAAAATGCAGGAACAGGAGTTTCTCCTATATCTTCTCTGATAGTTTGAGTTAGAAATGGTGCGGTGTAATAAATAAACAGCAGAACTAGTTAGCAGTAGTCAATAAAAGTTGCATATCACTCATGGAAGGCTAAGTGAAATTCCCTGGATGACTTCATGACAGAACACATATGATGCCATAGTACCTCATCACTAGAATACTACAGACACTTCTTTAAAATCTGGCTGCTTTTGAAGATTGTCTCATGGAAAAAATAAATAAGTCAACCTCTCCATAACCCTGAACATGAAATGAGAATCTTACTAAAAACAGCTGCAGCTGTTTTTTCATGAGAAGAGGAGGTGATGATGTGATAATGGATGCTCAGCTTCTCCCTTGGTGACAAAGCATATTGGTGATTTCAAGTAGGGCTGGCATCTTGAAGAAAGCAATTAGGTTCTTTGTGAGTGATAGTGGTAAAGAAACCAAAGCAATTAGGACAGATTAAAGTGAAAAAAGGTAAATCTCTTGCCCAAGCAGAGGTTGAAGCACCATGACCACAAATACTTAGGCAAGAGCAAAGTGGTCCATATGGCCACAGGAAGTAATGCTTTATATCCCAAAAATATATTTTACATGAAGTAGCTATTAAAAACATTTAGAAAGTGTCATATGTATTCACTTCAAGAAAGTATGTTTGGTGGAAATATTTGCTGTTTGTCTTTTAAGAAGAATTAGTACATGGATATATTTCAAAACTATTTTTGAGAGTAACTTCAAATATTACACCATAAATACACTTAGAAAGGGATCTGGGATATCATATATAAGTCTGAAATCAATTCTCTAGCTTTGCATAGATCTTATCTTTGATTTTGGAAAGTTCTTTTTCTTCTCAACACACTTGTTTATTTCTATATTCCTACTAGCCTGACATAGTGGAATAGCATCCTGACTATTATTTGCTGGTAACATATGATTGCACAAGTAACAATATGTACATTACTTTGTTTAGACACTGCAACTGATAAATACATTTGAAAGACTGGATTAGGGACAGATATTTCTCAGTTGACTTAAAAGTGTTTAAAGGTAAGTGTAATTTTAGGGTCTAAGGCTGCACATTGAGAAGTTAAATATATTTGAGTTTGTTTTAAAAGCAAAGATTAATATTCTAACCTTCAACAGAGAATAAATTTTTGGTTGATCTAAATAATTCTTACTTGTTTGATATGAATAATTCTTATCTGCAAGGAAATATGAGACCCTTCCTCATCTTCACACAGTTGACTCTTCTAGATGGAGAATTTAGGAGTTAATCCTGAAGAAACTTAAGCAGCATAGACCAATAATAAAGTGACAATTATAACTATTATTAATCCTCTCTCCCCTTCTTCATACCACATTTAGATGTTTGGAGCTCTTAAGGTCCTAAAAAATAAAGCAAGACTAAGAGACATATCCACTTTTTTTGTTGTATTCAGAGAATGCATGGTATCTAAAGTTATCTAAAGTATCTAAAGTATTTAAAGTTTATACTTTAGATATCTAAAGTATAATACTATGTATCTAAAGTTAATACTATGGAAAAGCACTGAATTTTTATACATCTAAAATGTCATGAAGTCCTCCAAATTCTTCTCTATTATATCTCCTATCAATATTATGGCAACCCTTACAATAACAGAGAATAAAAGCAAGATTTCTGATGCTGTACTTTGGAGAACTCTTTATTTTTTTTCTTTGATGACTCATTATTTGTAGTACTTGAAAATAATTTAGCCATTGTACACTAAATATTCCAAAACGTATCTTCTTTTTTTTTTTTTTTGAGAGTATTTGCTTGAAACTAAGGAGCTAAAATAAAAGTCAACATAGAAGAAAACAATAATTACAATTCCATGACTCTTAAAGGCATAGTGAGAATGACTGTAAGAGAAAATAGGGATATAGTTTAAAATTTTATTTGTTTAACAGTTGATACCATTTAATTTTTTATATTCCTCAATAAATACAATCCCTGATATACTGTTATAGTTTATATGTATCATAAGTTAAAAGGAAAAAGAAAAAAACTATAGCAGACCACTTGCTAATTTTTAAAATTTTTAGTTTATAGATGATAGTTACATTGTAAATAAAATAAGAAACATAAAATGAATACATTTAAAGTATGGTTTAAAGATCTAAAATTTTTACATATAGAAATAAACTAATAAAAATTTAACATGTCACTAAGGCAAAAATGTTTTAAGTTTAAGGAAGTAATTACATGGAGTATAATTATATCTGAAATTTCAAAAAGGTTATAGATTACTTTATGAAGAAGAATAACTTAGAGGCTAGGAGAGGGGAAATAGTGATCATAACTTGAAAGACTACACATTAATTTAAATTAATTCTGACACTTAAGAATTTTGATACTTCAATTTCACTTATAATATTTTTATTATTACTAAAATGCTTCTTTAATCTTCTATAAATTTGATTCCAGATGTAATGGCATGTGAATTCAGTAATCATTGTGAGAATGATGAAATAATCACATATTTCAAAGTCGTGAAGAAATACCAAATATAGATTGTGGTATAGAATGATGGCGTTATCTTATTACTCAGCTGACACTAAACAAAGCTACTTAGTAAAATGATGCATTTATAAGCAGGCCTGTTGGTATTATTTGTTTTATAAAGACTAGCATTAACCATCTTAAGACATTAAAATATTAATGAGATTTTTTTAAGAGTGTTGGGCAACTTTATTATTGTGGTTGTTATTTGAAATAACATTGGTGAGAAATTTTAAAAGATTCATAAGACTCCATCTATAACATGGTGAAATAGGGAGTTTTTGACAAATATCTCCTGTAAGTACAACTGGGAAGAAGTAAACTTTCCCCAATAAGAAATTTTATCTGTTTACTTCTGGTGATTGGATGGATCCATGGGTGTTTTCTATGATACTGGGAGCTCACTGTGGAGGCAGAACAGGGAGAGGCAAAGGGAGTTGCAGGCCAGGGCAGTCAAGCCAGCCAAACAAACTGGGCACTGGACACATGCACTGTGAGCAAGGACTAGGAACAGTGAATCTTTTTAGTGAGGAGGTTGTGCAGACCTTCATGTGCACAGGCATGGAGGCCATTCATTCAGCTGTAGAGAATCCAGCTACTGGCAGTGCAGGTGACAGAGTCCCCTTTCTGCTGAGAGGTCAGAGGGGAAGACCTGTTGCACACCAAACAGTGGGTCAGATGGAGTTAATAGAAATCTACAGAACCTTCCATCCCTAAAGAAATGAATATGCATCCCCCAGAGTGCCAAAGACCAGCTCCAGTCAAGGCCAGGGTCTCTGCATGAAGAGACGGCTTCATCAAATGAAGGAGTGAGGAGACACAGACACTTGATCAAGGTGAATGCATCTCCTGCTGAAAATTTCAGCAGGTCTTTGTTTATAAGTTACAAGCAAGCAGGGGGATTACATCAGCATGTGCATAGAGCAGAAAGATGACAATTAGTACATTTTTCTTCAGAACAGCTTGGGGTCTTTATGACCTTCAGCCAAGATTTATGACATATACTACTTCAAAGTAAAGCCTATGTGCAAAACAAAATGTTCCTTTCAGTATTCTAATATTTAATCTTTATAAGAAACCACTGACTTCAATTTATCTTGAACCTAGAATTAGTAATGTTTCTTGTTATTAGGGAGTCTTTTTATATACACTTACAATTTAAGTAGAATAAAGGCAGAAAAAAGGGGAGGCGAGCAGGAAAGGTTCATGTGACTCATTTATCACCTGGGAAATACAGAGCCACCTGGAGACACAGAGTCTTTCATAATGGGCCAAGTTACAGAGGTCTTTTTTTTCGGTTCCCAAGGTTAGTTTCCCATAGTAAATGTTTAGGTCCAGGAAACTGTCTAATAACCTTCGAGTTTGTAAAACAACCACATTCCAATTACATTTTATGCTACCTGGTTTTATGGTTTTGGTTTGAATTTTTGTTACAGTATTCATCATCAAAATGCATAGCAACCAATTATTTTGTTTAGCAAAACAGCCAATTTCCCAACCACCCCCATGGATTATCTTCCATTAAGCACATATCATGAGACTCACAGAACTACAATCATAAATTTAGCCAAAACAAAAGGAAACCAGCAGGTGCCAGCTTGGAGCCTCCTGATTTTTCAGGAATGTTCTTCATACTGGACTTTTGTTGCACAGCATGGAGTAGTATGGCCCATGCCACAAGAGGACATAGAACATTCTGATGGAAGGGAAGCCAGTTCTAAAGTGTCTCATTTCTAGAGGGATGCTCTGGAAAGTCAGTGATCTCAGCATTTAATATGGCTAAAGATGCCTGCAGGGACAGATGATCCCAGAAATGTGTGCTGTCTGCTGTGCTGTGCTCATAGATTTATACTGAGAAAATGATTTCTCTTCATCATCTGCTTCTTTTCCATGGATGCCCAGTTTGTATTAGGGCACATATCAGGTTATCTTATTCAGGCGTACCTGTTTCAGTTTTATTAATTCTTACTGTACCAATCCCATTACCTGGTTTGATAATGCTTCCAAGGCATTGTATATTGCCCAACCATTTGTGGGCTATACAATTTATTTCTTAATGCTCACACACCAATTTCTTGATTCAGAGTAGCAACTATTACAGACAAGCATCAAGCTCTCTCTCTTTCAAAAGTAAGCAGTGGCATTGAGAAATAGAACTACAGAATAGATCTATGGCTAGAAGTTGTTGAAGTCAGTTTGAATGTCTGAACCATGCTCTGTTTAAAATTTCTGTTGCACCTCCTGCGATTTTAATTATTTATGTAATGACAATTATTTCATGAGAAATAAGTTTAAAAGTCTATTTCAAAAGTTTTTTTTGGTGGTAATCATGTTCTAGTAGTATTAATGTTTACTTGATAAACTTTTAACTACTCTGAAATGTTTTAAGGCCATTTCTAATTTAATGAGTGTGAAGAAACATAAAATCTCAAAAGAAATCCATCCTTCTGAAAGAGAAAGTAGGTTTCTGTTATTAATTAAATTCAAGTGTAACAGCATGTATTACCACAATTGCAGAGAATGCCAATCTAAAATAAATTTATTTAGTAAAGCTATCATTTCTTGTAAAACACAGAAAATCAGTTGAGAAAGAAAATATTCTTTTGCTTTTAATTTGTCAGAGTCTAAGTTATACCAAAAAACAGTTCGCTCTGGATTTGTATTGAGAAAATGATCTTTCTGTGTCCTTTTTGTTTAGATCCCCATGTGGTAAACCGACATTTTTTGTTTTGTGTATTCATTTTTAGAGATGCTTTGCCAATTTCAGAGGAACTCTGTTGCTGGAGTCAGCATGCATAAAATGAAACATAGTTGACAAAAAGAATAGCAAGTCCAAGCCTAGATTATATACTCTGAGAAAACAGCATGTGAAAGAGATAAGGCAAGGGAAATAGGAATGAATACCTATATGGAGTGCCCGGTGATGCATAATGAATTCTTATAAGCAGTTGTTGAGCATATTAAAGGTATTACAGGTTTTCAACTTGTATAAAAGAGAAAATTGTGATGCTGTCTTCCAGGAAGGAGAAAAGCAAATTTAATTTTTCATTGGTTTTCTTGACTCTTTTGGAGAGAATATTTCATTACTTGCATCTTCAAATATTCCTTAAGTATGATATGTTGTTTAAGTTGTTGAAACACTACCAATGAAAAGATGTCACACTGGTGATAGACAGGTTGAAAAGTTCCTGCTTTTTGTTAACTTTTAACTTTGTGTTTGAATAACACCTGGTTTAATCCCATCCCCATTTACTTGGAGTAGACGTTTAATACTAGACAACACAGACCTCACATGACAAGAGAAAAATTACATGGAAAATTGAAAATTTGTGCTAAACCTTTTTTTTCTCTGAACTATAGGACTTATAATGATTTTATGTCAACTCTCACAGAGTCCCAGGTTGTCTGTTTGATTGTCCATATATGACATAATATAGTTGGGTCTATGCCTATTAACATACTTGCTTATATCTCCACACACATTTATGTGTCTAGGATTCCATTTCTCTCTCTCTCTCTCTCTCTCTCTCTCTCAATATATATATATATATATATATATATATATATATATATATATATATATAT